>CABFOQ010054252.1:0-31475 GCA_900660455.1 Gephyroberyx darwinii
AGATATCTGAGAATATCCCCTTTAAAATGTCGCAGATCTTCAGAGACAGCGCAGAGGAAGGTGGTTGCAAGTCTCTAAACAGTCAGAAGGATCTGAGGAGAGAGGGAAGGGGAGTGTGTGATGTGACTGTGCTGTGTATGACCCTGACCCAGACACGACAGCGATCTAGATACTGGCCGATACTGGCCGTCGATCCCTCTGCTTCTCACTCCCTCTCCTCTGTGGGTCTCTCCACCAGCCACTACTGATCCTCAGACCATGACGAAGCCCCGCTCTCGTCTGCCTTCACTCCCCTTACTTACCACCTTTTAATAAAATGCACTGTTATTGGTACATTGACCACTCCTGGCTCATCATTTACCCAGTTTCAGAGGACCGCCGCGGGCAGATTTACCACAATATAAACTCACAGAAGTCTCCCCTCCAGGTCTGCAGGGTGGGGTGTGTGATTGGTTGCTCCAGTGCCCAGCAGGATATGAGTGTGTGTCCCAGCCTGGCACTGCAAACCACAGCTGTTCCTCTGTCTGCCACTCTGACTACTGCCACCACCACGGCATCTGCACACACCATCCAGGCCAGCTTCCGGTTTGCCGGTGAGAACGTGTGTACACACACACACACACACACACATTTTGTTTCTCTGCATCCATACATGAAATGTTTGTGTGTGCATTAGCTGCCTTGTAGGAGAGGACTTCTGGTACATGGGTCAGAGGTGTGACATGAAGATGACGCGAGTGCGGCTAGTGGGGGCATGTCTTGCCATTTTAGTCGTCATGGTGACGCTAATTGCCATTCTGGCACTTGTGGCAGTGCGACGCTACCGAGCCATTCTGATCCAGGCCAAAGTGGATCAGACTCGGAGCAGGTATGCACACACACACTCACTCACATGCACATACATAATCACAGCATGCACACGGGCAGCACATGCTGGTACAGGCTCAGTGTACACTGGTGCACTCACAAGATTAGATGCTATAGAGGGCTGGGGCGGGTCTAGTGAAAACATTATGCAGTGTTTGTGTCATGGTGTGTGAGTGAGGATTCCCATGGGTTACTGGGTGGGTCCTTAAGTATACAATAACAGAACAAGCACACACATCAGTGAATCAGTGAATATTTGTCTCTCACAACTCACCTCACATGGCCTGCAGAAAAGGGCATTTAATGAACTTGACACCAGAACTGGATTTATTAGTGTGAACTATGTGGCAATAGGTAACACTTCCAAACTGCTGAGGGGAAATCAGGTGTTTTGCCAAGAGGGAAATCCAAAGTCTGTGAATGTAATGACTAGAGATAATTGCAGTTACAGTAATCTCCACTAGGTGTCATAGTCTGGCTGCTGAATCGTATAGGTGGAAGCTATGCAGTAGACATACAGTACACTGCACTACAGGCCTAAATCACAGTGGCGCTGCAACAGAGAGGAGTGTCCCGTCCCACTAATTGAAGTGCCGTAGCCCTATTGCCTAAATGAAATTCTGATGCCAGGTGTGCACACTGGTGAGAAAACAGGAAGTGATAAATTGAAACTGAAACAAAGTGTCTCCTAAACAGCACCCAGAGAAACCTGGACTCACCAACATTAGATCTTTCTTTTTAGATCTCTTCAGTAAACAGGAGTGCGCTGTGTGCAGTGTACTGACATCACACTATACAGTTAATTATTGATTATTGAAGTTCAATCAGTTTTCAAACAGTTACCTCACGCTGACATTTGGAATTGCCAACATGCAAAGTTGCCTAATGCAACTTTAACTCTAAACAATATGCAAGTTACAGTTAAGTTTTATCCCAGAATAAGATAGCCACCAAGAGACGACTCTTATAAAATGATTTCTAGCACAATATCAAAACAAATAAGGTACATTTTTACCTTTTAACATAACTCATGGCTAATAAAATACATACTTACATATCCTATATTTCAGTGTTAGATGATGAGATTCACATCATGATTTTTTCCAAAAAGGATTTATAGTGTTCTGGAAATTAACAGATATCATTGAGGACGAAACCAGAGCCAACAATAAATGTGTGTGTGTGTGTGTGTGTGTGTGTGTGTGTGTAGTTATCGCAGGTTCAATCATTTTGATGAGCTGTCGGGTCGGTTCTGGTTGCGTTCGTGGGCAGCATCAGCAGACTCACTGGATAACCCAGCCTTCACACGCTCTGACGAGTTACTACACCTGCGGGCACTTGACCGCACCTGCTGTTACCATGACGACACATTGTCGCTGGCTTCCACTTGTCCCAGCAACGGAACACATGTCAACACGGTCTACCCCCACAGGTACATGAACACACCTCCAAAATGGACCAATATGTTGACATGGGTGATTGTACAGAGGGCACATTTTCTTTTTATTGGCCTTCTGTAGCATCCCTATGTTCTGCATTGTCTCAAATGTGTGTCTATTATACATATAAAGAGTTTGTAAACCTTTTTAAATTACCTGCATTCATGTATAAATGACTGCTAAAATATGGTATGATCTTCATCCAAGTCAAAAAAAAAAAAATAGATAAGTGATTTTTGGTTGTGATTTTTTTTTTTTTTTTAAATGAAAAAAATATACAAAAGTGTACTTTTACATGTCTTTATTGAATATATTGTTCAAACGTTAACAGCTTTTACTGGAAGATAAAAATATGTGAACCAAGAGATTTAGTAACTGGTGGAACCAAACGTTTCCTGTAGGTCAGGGGTGGCCAATCATGTGCCACGGAGGGCCGAGAGTCTGCAGGTTTTCATTCCAACCAAAGACTACAGCAGGTGATTTCACTGATTAGTACCTCCTCTCTGGTTGAAGGTGTACTAATCAGTGAAATCACCTGCTGTACTCTTTGGTTGGAATGAGAACCTGATTGGACACCCCTGCTGTAGGTGCTGATCAGACCTGCACAACGGTTAGGAGGTATCTTGGACTATTCCTCCTTACAAGACCGTTTCAGTTCTTTGATATTTTGGGCTGTCTTGCATTAACGGCTTGCTTCAGGTCTTGCCACAACATTTCAAAAGGGTTAAGGTCAGGACTCTGACTTGGCAAATCCAAAAAGTGAATTTTCTGTTTAAGCCAGTCTCTTGTAGATTTGCACAGGTGTTAGAAAGTTGAAGAGATGCCTGCAGGTCCTCAGCTGTTACCATAGGGTTCTTTGTCACCTCCTTGACCATTATGCAGCGTGCTCTTGCTGTGATCTGTGCTGGACCCTCACTCCTAGGGAGAGCAGCAATGGAGCTGAATTTTCTCCAGTTGTATTAAATCTGTCTGACTGTAGACTGATGGAGGTCCAAGTCTTAGGAAATACTTTTGTAACCTTTTCCAGCCTTATGAGTCTCAACAACTCTTCTCTGGAGGTCCTCTGAAATGTCTTTTGACCAGGGCATATTCCACTTCAACAGCTGTCTTGTTCTGGAGCGCTGACTCTGTTGGTAACCAAACGTTGTGGGGTTTTATATGACAGGACTCCTCTAACCCACCTGAATGTCATCTCATTGATTGGACCACCTGACTTCAATTACCTCCCTTCATAGAAGTCATTATCCTTCAGGTTCACATACATTTTCCAGCTTAGGCTGTTAATAAAAACATGTAAAAGTATTTTTGTGTGTTATTTGTTAAATGACATTGTGTTTATCTGTTGTTATGACTTAGATGAAGATCAGACCATATTTTAGGAGCCATTTATGCAGGTAATTCAAAAGGGTTCGCAAACGTTTTCTCACAAGAACTTTGAAGAAGAATTGTCTTTGTATGTACACAAAGACAGTCCCCATGTTCCCCTAACAAAGTTCTTGCTCTCGCTATTCTCTCCACCTACTTTGGCGTGTAGCTCCCAGTATGGCTGGAGGGGGAGTGAGATGAGTGTGGGGGACTGTGTGTTGGACTCGGGCAAGGCCAGCGACCTGTCTGTTTGTAGCTGGCCAGTGGAACCCATCCAGTGGACGCCCTTCCCACTTCTGCAACAGCTGGCCTCACACAGGACACCCACTGTGAGTGTGAGTCGGTGTGTGTGTGTGAGAGAGAGAGAGAGAGAGAGAGAGAGAGAGCATATCAGTTCTTGATTATGTGTTGTTCTCCTATCAAACCAGGTGAGGGCGTCAAGGCCACGGTCCTACTGTGAAGGCATGGAGCTGGTAGACCTGGGGAAGAGCTGGACTGCTTAACACACACACTCACTCACATGCGCACGCACACACATTCAGATGCAATGTGGTTCTTCTGTGTGTGTGTGTGTGTGTGTGTTTTGACACATATTTGCAACTGCATTCTGGGGCTCAGTTGTCCTTGTTTTGATAATTAAAATTGTGAAAAAGGTTTCTGTTGTGTGTGTGTCATATTTTGGATTTCTGGAGGACACACTACTATATGTATATATGAACTATATGAAGTTCATGGGTTCTGACTTTTTAGAAAGAATATAGATGCTGTATGATTGAAAGTACTTGAAATGGTTGATACTCTACAGCAGCATTACATTTTTTACATTACATTAGAGTCATTTAGCAGACGCTTTTATCCAACGCGACTTACAATAAGTGCATTCAACATAGGTAGGTAGAGAACTACTAGTCACCAGAAACCATAAGAGCATTTCCTTCCTCAACAAGCATCTAAAAGCAGAACCAGTGCTGAGGTAAAAGAGAAATAAGTTAGCTACCTACTTTTTATTTAAACAAGACAAGTGAAGCATATAAGAAAGTGCTAAGAGGAAGGGTCAGGGTAGTATTTCTTAATCTATGGTTCAGGGCCTTGAATGAGCCACAAGACTTTCTTTTGGGTCCTGTAATAACAGGACTGTGCGCTTCAGTGAATTTTTTTTTTCTTGCCCAATAAATTCATTTCTATTTCTGGCTTCAGGGATTACAGTGCTTGTGCATTTAAACATTGTCAAAGCTTGGAGAAATAATGATTTGCTAATATTACATTTGAAGAGTCTGTTCCAGTCTTTTTTCCCCCTCTCTTTCTCTCTCAAGCACTCAAGCCACACCTTTTCTCGATGTCGTGTATGAAACTCAATTGGAATGTGATGCCATAAACGACCGGGAAAGACTGCTCCCAAGTGAAACACACAAATATCTACATTGCTCTTACGAAACACTTGCCGTCAATTGACGTTTGTCGCTGCCGTGGGAAAAAGGAATAAGGGATTGACAGAGGAAAGAAATAGAAAATGTGAGATATGAAGGAAGGGGGGGGGGAGCAAGGGAGGGACAGAAAGAGATAGAGATGAGTGAAAGGCAGCCAGACGCTACCTGGTATCTTCTTCCATATAAGGTCTCAGTTAGAGCTGAGAACCAGTCCTGTGAGTTTCTCTGTGAGAGCAATGCTGGGAAAGGAGTGTGTTTGTGTGTGTGTTTACATGCACGCGCGTGTCGTGCACACCACGTTTTGAAATGACCATGAGCGTATTGTGGAAAGGTTCGAGTGTTTTGAGACGTTGAGAGGTCCTTGTGAGGGAGGATGTAGTGACTGCCCAGCTGCAAGCTTATCTGAAACATTGCCTTTCTCTCTATGTCTCTCTGCCTCGCTCTCTCTCTGAATCTATGTCTTTGCATGTTGACAGTTGAATTGAACCGGTTTAAAAGTAATGCACAGTCACACCCATCCTTAAACAGGGAGATTCATTCATTTCCTCAGACTGGTCACATGACCCAAGCAGTGCATTCTTCCCCCCATGTGACTCTCTCCAATATCTCCTTATATGGATGTCATCCAAAGGAACTCTTAAAGGGATGGTTGTCCTGCCCTGCGGCTATACTAGGTGTGTGTGTGAATGTGTGTGTGTTTCTGCCTGTTCTGGGGCCGGATAATGATTGTTAGACTGCATAGCCAATTCACTGGTGGACTCATTCATCCTCCTCTATAGTGTCCTTAGCTGGTGTCTTACAACATACCTGATGACATAAGTGTGTGTGTGTGTGGGTGTGTGTGGGTGTGTGTGTGTGTGTGTGTGTGTGTCTGTGTGGTCACTTCCTTTGTGTGCAGAAGAGAAGCTGTGTGAACCTACTTCCTGTATCTCTTAGTGAGCTGGCTCCATATATCCTTATTAGGAACACATACAGCCAGTGGGAATTCCTTGTGTAAGTTTATGGGTCTTTGTGCAGTGCCCTTACCGAGCTAGAACAGCACTATAACCCGCCCACTTAATCTCTGGTCAGGTTGAGACAAGCTTTATTCAAAAAAAAAAAAATGCCACACCTTTGCAGGTAAGAAGGCGATACAATCTGGTGTGTGGAATGCAATTTGCGTTTGTGTGACTGTACTTGTCTGGGTGCATCCCTGAGCAGGTGGGTGAACGCAAAGGGCATGCATGGTGAAGTGAGTCATATACAGGTTCCTCCATAATAGGCCAACACTTTTGGTTTTATTTTTTTATGTTCCGGAAAAGACACACCTGTCTACTACAGCTATCCTTTCTGATCAAGGCAAGAAAGATTAAACTGCCCCTGTTAAACTGTTAAACAGGCGAGTGATGACAGGTTGGAGATTTACAGCCACCTGAGAGTTGACCAAACATAGCACTGTCACAGCACTGTGTGTGTGTGTGTGTGTGTGTGACGCTGGTATGTAGTGCAGACGTGTCAGTGTGTTATCAGTGCTATCAGTGACCCAGGACTGTAATCACACATTTCCTGGCACATCATATGAGTTCTAGCATACGAATGAAGAGGAACATCACTATTTGTTCACTTTTGTTGCAACAAATGGATACACACAGGCTTCAACTCTATTCTAGTCTGTTCCCTTGTCCCTAAGATAAATTGGATCCATGATGTCAAACATGTGTTGATCTATGTTCTGCAGATATTCCTTAAATGCACAAAGAATATAATATAATAATTATGCAGTTATCTAATGTGGTTCTATGGCTTTTTGTGCAACAAGCCAGCCGTCCATACAGGCCTTGTAGGCCTTTGGAATCTGACAGACAAACTATTACACTGTAGATTGGTTTCCCATGAACATTTACTCATTACCTCAATCTCATTAACACTAAACCACTTACAAGCACAATTTTTATCCTGCTGAAGGACTCTTTGAAATGAGACCATTATTTGCCCTTCTGTGTGGTGTTGTTCTGTGGTGATTAATCGATTCTGAATCGATTAGGAGGTGATAAAAGAGGGGGGTGGCAGATACGTTTATGACACTGAGTGACAACAGATTCATAATTGTTATAATATCTAGGTTATTTTTTGCGATGCTGTCCCCACTGCTGTCAGGGCGCAGACACACAATCTGAATGCGCCACACCTAGTGGATGCAGCTGGACCAATCAGACGGCGCTGTGCGGAAAGTTCGCCTTTTATGGAGAGGGGATGCGGCACTAGCTCCCATAAAATCCTCCAATTTATTGCCTCCCGTTGCAGTCGACTTCTGACACTACATACAAGCGGAGCATTGCATTCATTCCCGACTTTCTTTAGCCGATAACCCTCCCTCACACAGGTAAGAAAACTGTAGTGATGCGTTACAATTTCATACGTCAAATCCATTGCCACAGTCTCTTTCAACGTTTGAGCTAGCAAGCTAAAGTTAGCCGACTGGCTAGGTTTACAATTTGACTTTGAAGTTAATGTTGGTACTGTTGCTCGCTCTTGTGGGTTAACTGTCATCTCGTCAAGGGTATCATCCACCTGTCGTAACGTCAGTTCAAGCTGGTAGCAAGTGGTCTCTATATGCTCGCATGAATAGGTTTGGAGATTAACGGTTGGTTATCCACTTTTTTTTTTTTTTTGGTAGCGTTAAGTGCCCTGGCTGTTATCAGCTGTCATCAGTCTCAATGACTGACACTGAAGCTTGGCATTCTGCTCATGTCAACATTTGCTTTAACGCCATCGTCCTGTAACCGTGTCTGAGCAGAATGAATGACAGCTGCTGCGACTTGGCCTCTCAGGTGTCACATTCACTGCGTAGCTTGAAGATTACACCTCGAGGCTTGCAGGGCAGAACTTAAATCTTAATTTGTAGTTGACCGGTAATGTTTAGCTTGACTCGTTGCTTTACTACTTCTTCAAATTACATGTTAGGCATGCAAGAAGGAAGTTTACTTTCACTCTACATAACCTTGTATGGTCATCGTGACTTAACATTGCACTTGATTGATTGACTTGCCAGGGGATGGGAAGTGTCCACTAATTGATTATTGGCATTCTGTGGATGGTTAATTCATTTATGGTTATCCGCGTTAAGGGAGTGGCCGTCGGCGTGACAGTCGTTTTTAGTTCAGTGACACATGGGGCGGCTTCGCGGGTCGGGCTACCGTCGTCTAAGCTTGTCTGACTATTGCCTTATATGGCCATGACGAGACCGAAGGAGAAACCGCCTGTCTCACAGCTCTGGACTTGGACTGGAACATGCACCACTGCGACACCTAGCGTCAGTCTTAATAATGACAAGGATTTAACCAACTTAATGACGGTCCAATGCTATAAATGCCGCTCATAAAACAGTTTCAAACACGGTCCCGTTTTTCCCTATGCAGAAATGGAAGACGAAATTGCTGCCCTCGTTGTTGACAACGGCTCCGGTATGTGCAAAGCAGGCTTTGCAGGAGATGATGCTCCACGTGCTGTCTTCCCTTCCATTGTTGGACGTCCCAGACATCAGGTACAGCACCGGCTTTGCTAATTTCCACACCACACTGGAGTAAATATCTGAAACTGTAGTTATTAAAACCAGCTAGTTGTATATTTGATAAGGTTGCTTAATTGTTTCATATTCCTATATAATAACTCGTGGTCCTTCCACTATGCCGTTTGCTTCCTAGGGTGTTATGGTGGGTATGGGCCAGAAAGACAGTTACGTTGGTGATGAAGCGCAGAGCAAGAGGGGTATCCTGACCCTGAAGTATCCCATTGAGCACGGTATTGTCACCAACTGGGATGACATGGAGAAGATTTGGCATCACACCTTCTACAATGAGTTGAGAGTTGCCCCTGAGGAGCACCCAGTCCTGCTCACAGAAGCCCCCCTCAACCCCAAGGCCAACAGGGAAAAGATGACCCAGGTAACTAACTCAAATGCACACTGACAGTTTCTCTGAATCGGCACATCTCCTCTTGCTCACCTGCAGTGCCCAGCAACAGGAAGCTGTGTAGCTGGTCTAGCACTTCTGCTGCTCAGTCTTTCCCATTTCCTCCTGCTCCTTCACTCCAGGTTTCCTCTGTCCTGAGCTGATCTTTCATCTCTGTGGGAGCTTCAGGTTTCTGCCTCTCGGCACTATGATGCATCAGGAATGACTAGTTGGCGCATGATCACTGATTTTTGTTTGGGTGTTATTCTACTTCAGTAACTGTCTAAGCAATTAACTACACCCATGTTGACTGCATGGTGGAACAGGTTCTTAGTGGAGTGGGTTTGGCATAGGGAGTAATCAAAACAGACTAGGCCAGTGTGCTGTGAGTGATTTGCTCTGACTGTACTAACCCATACTAGCTTGCTTCAGGTTAATGTGTTTGCTAATCCCTGATGCAGTATTGACCCATGTCTCATTCCTGTCCTGCAGATCATGTTTGAGACCTTCAACACTCCTGCCATGTATGTGGCCATCCAGGCTGTGTTGTCCCTGTATGCCTCTGGTCGTACCACTGGTATTGTCATGGACTCTGGTGATGGTGTGACCCACACAGTTCCCATCTATGAGGGCTACGCCCTGCCCCACGCCATCCTCAGGTTGGACCTGGCTGGCCGTGACCTCACAGACTACCTCATGAAGATCCTCACTGAGAGGGGCTACAGCTTCACCACCACAGGTAAGCACACATAGTCACACTGATGCATGTGAATATTGCAGGTTAAAACAAGGCACTTAATAATAAACTGTTCTCTCTTCTGTCAAACAGCCGAGCGTGAGATTGTGCGTGATATTAAGGAGAAGCTGTGTTACGTTGCACTGGACTTCGAGCAGGAAATGGGCACTGCTGCGTCGTCTTCTTCCCTGGAGAAGAGCTATGAGCTGCCTGACGGACAGGTCATCACCATTGGCAATGAGAGGTTCCGTTGCCCCGAAGCCCTCTTCCAGCCTTCCTTCCTTGGTGCGTAGCATTAGGGGAAACTTGCTTTAAAGCAAAGGTTAAACATGCATGAGAAGTCATGAACCCTTAACTACCTTAGCCTTAACGTTTCAACCTCTTTAACAGGTATGGAGTCCTGCGGCATCCACGAAACTACCTTCAACAGCATCATGAAGTGTGACGTCGACATCCGTAAGGATCTGTACGCCAACACAGTGCTGTCTGGCGGCACCACCATGTACCCTGGCATTGCTGACCGTATGCAAAAGGAAATCACCGCCCTGGCACCCGCCACCATGAAAATCAAGGTGAAACTCATGACTTTGCCTCCTGAGGCAACATGTTCTAGAAAACTACTTCCACTCGGTGGGCAAACTGTTAATGCAATAGAACAACCCTGTGTCAGTGACGTTTTTGCGTGCTTGCAGGGTAGTCACTAATGCTTGTGTTCATTCAGCCATTACTGTACTTGGCTATAGCCTTGAATGAAACGCCACGTTAAGTGCAGTGGTCTGTCAGAACAGTTGTAGACTGAGTACTGATCTTGGTTTTAACCATGCGTCCTTCATCCCACTCCCTGCAGATCATTGCTCCCCCAGAGAGGAAATACTCTGTATGGATTGGCGGCTCCATCCTGGCGTCCCTGTCCACCTTCCAGCAGATGTGGATCAGCAAGCAGGAGTATGATGAGTCTGGCCCCAGCATTGTCCACAGGAAGTGCTTCTAAACAGACTGTCAATCCCCCTTAAACACACCGCTACAAACCTAAACGACTCTGGCTGTGCATACATGCCTAGCACATCAACTCACTGGTGTGTGCAGAGCCCCTAACACCCCTTCCTATCACTGGTTATGGTACCATGCCCCCTGATGGGGGAAACTCTTCTGCAGGAAGTGATCTCACCACAGCATCCCAGGTGGTGTTTGAGGAACATGTCATTGTGTTTTGTGTAGGTCATTCCAGATGTCTGTTTGTTCACCACCTTATTTGCCTCTATGAAGGTTTATTCACTGGTGGGCCCACTGCCCAACAGACCTGTCGTATTGCTTAATGTGTAAATTATGTAATCTGAAACTTGGTTTTTGTACTTTCAGCCTTAAATGATACTTGGTCCAGTCCATCTGTCGTTATGCAAAAAAACAAAGCTTTTACCTTATACGGAGGCGTCAAGGTTTGTGCATGGGGCTTTTTGCCTCTTGTGTACACTGACCAATAAGAACCCAATAAAGCGCACATGTCTGAGACTCTAATTGCTTGTTCAGCTCATCTCTCAAGTTTAAATCAATGTATTGGGTGATTTATTTAGGCTAGTCTGTTTATATTACATTTTATACTGATACAATTTGAGAAACTCCTAGAGCAGAGGCAGAACGCTAAATGTGTTGTGCAGTTTTTTTTTTTCTCAGTCAGCTCGTTTGAACTCCTGGGGAAAACAACATTCCTCTTCAGTTGCCCAATGCGGCGGGGTAAAGCAGGGCCGACTGATACTGCCCCGTCATTAAGGCAGATTAACAGAAACTGCAAGATGACTTAATGTATGTTCAGAGTTTCTATACAGAGGCTCATCTATGGCACACTGCTGCAGCACCGAAACTGCTGCCACAAAATAAAGTGGGTTCATGTATAGAACTGAATCTAACGCAGCAGGTGTCACACTGGAGACTAATCTCACTCAGCTGTTGCTTGTAAACCCACAAGTGGCCGCTACATTTTTTTATCCCCCCCCTCCTTCCCCTCACCTGCTGGATGGGCAAGGACACAGTCTTGATAAAAGACAACAGAAGGTAATTCACTTTTCTCAAATATTGAACTTGATAGTCTGCGAAGTGACATTACCCCAGCTGCTAACGGAGTCTATATTATATCTTTATATATATATATCAAATATTGAAGTTAAGTCCTGGGTTAAAGGAAACGCTGTTCTTTCAAGAGAACAATTTGAAAGGCACCCAATTTATAGGCCAGCTGCAGCTTCCTGCACAGATCTTCCTCAGTTAAAAATGCACCTGGGTTTACACTGCTAATTCACACCATGGTGGCTGCATTATTCCAATAAAAGCAATTCACTGTGATTAAATGTTTTAATAGAAGTACAATATAAGTTCCTGTCAAATTTATACCATGATTACCATCAGGGGCGGGCCCTAGGCAAAGGCAAGCATGTTGCCCCCTGAATCCCAACCTCCCCTCTTTTCAACCCATCCTTTCTATACATTCTCTGGAAGAGGAGAAAAGTAAACGGAAACGTAAGTAAGGTCACAAAGAAGGGTCTTTGGAGGGTGACTGGATAGGACCTTACAACGTAGTCTCAATCTAATACTGGAAAACTTGAAGCAGCAAAGAAGCAGTGATTTTACACACTCCAATACATCGAAGTGCCCTTGAGCAAGGCACTGGCCCTCAACTTGACTTCTCTGAGGGAATGCACATGTCTAGGGGACTGGCATATGTGCAAGTGTAGATCGGAGGGATATATACACAAATTTCAATCGCTTTGAGTTTATTCTATGATTAATTCATTATGAGTAGTGTACAATAACATTTTCTTTCTTCTATCATGACATTGTCATTACTCTGTTAATGGTCAGCCTATCTCTTGGTGTTTTACTACAGTCTGTTTTATACCTGCAGGATCCTTGTCCTTCAGGAATGAATCAAGTTTATTTAATTGAACAGATTGTACTACAGTATGTGACATCTATCTTCAATAATCAATATTAACAGGATTTAACCTACATCAGGTATAAGCTTAATACATGCAGGCCGTGTGAAGAACGTGTAGCTCTATCATTGGGGTAGAGCATCATTTATAATAAATTGGTTGCAGATTCAAACTATTATTTAGGTTATTAGTAATTTTGTTATATAACTCCTACATAAATTGGATGTCAGACTTAGATCACCGAAAAAAGAAAAAAAAATCTTTCATCCAACCAATTCATCTTAAAAGCTTTATCATATATCATATCATATATTCGTTACATCGTTACATTTAAATGTTTTATTTTTACTGTAGCATTAGGGATGGTCATACCAAAATAAAAGTTTGAATAATAGTTATATGAAAGAACCTGGGCATAAAAGGAAGTGTGTCCGTCTCTGAAACGGGTCCGACGTTGTGCATCAGACATCAGCGGAGCCAGCGGACTAGTTCAGTCTGAAACCGGTCTGTCATACCTGTGGCGTTGGCTAGACAGTCAATATATTGATAAGCATGAGTACGATCGTACCAGGAATCCCCGAGGACATGGATCGACAAATTGTACAGGTTAGGCTGCTTGAAAAAAACTCGACAACACATCATTAGTTGATAACGCTAACAAACCCCAAACTTGCTAACGTTAACGTTAGCTAGTTAGGCTTGTCCTAAATTTCACTGAACTCATTCAACCAAGTTTGGATCATACATGTACACAGCACACACAGTAATGTCATGCTATAGGGCGGTAAGGTGTTTTGGTCTGGTTTTACTTTAGTAACGTAACGTCATTGATTGCAGGTGAGTGGACAGGCATTACCCGGCTAGCCGATGGACCCTTTTCCCCTTTTCATCACTTCAGCTACCGCTTCTGATATTGACACACCGTCTATATTTTTGTGCGTTGCTGCGAAGTTGAGTGTGTCAGCATATGTTTAATTACATGTTTTCAGTATCCATGTTGTTCCTAATGTGTGCTTTTCCACAAGACAAAAATGCAGTGGCATGTGGAGACCTGATTCTGAAGGCAATGTTCTTATTAAAACATTAACAGTAGTCTAACACTACTGTCACGTGATAGTTATTTTCTTGCACTTAAATTACTGTAGTTCATTATTACAGTTAATGAGTTGCTCCAACAACAACTAGCAAAGGCAACCTCTGATCTGCTTGCAGTTGTAATTCAACAAATTCAACTTTTCTCAGGGCAGATGTCCAGATATGTGTACTCTTTCATTCCATTTCTTTGTTTCATCCTGTCTACTTCCCTAAACGATTTGATCCAAATCATGATAGCTGACAGAAGTTTCTCTCCCCCTTTTTCACACCTTGACTATTGGGGGGGGATTATTGCCAAAAGCACATCAACAATGTGCATGACGAGGTTTTGTACAAAATGTAAGATGGACACACTGATACGTTACTCAAAGACATGAATCAAAAACATTTCTCATGAGCTGTCACTGTCTTTTAGAGCCTCAATATAAACGTATTTGGCTGTCACTGTGCTGAATCTCAGTCGCACAATACAAAGGATTTGTGATTAGTAGCAGACATCAAGAAAGACACGTAGTGTTGTTGGTCATCGTAAACGTGAGTGATTGAATGCACCAAAGATCTGAAACCACCTTTTATTCGCCGCCCATCTCCAAGCTTGGTATGAAAGTACACCAGCACATGTTTCTCTCTTTCAGGCTGTATGCGACGAGGATGTGACTGCCTCTGGCTCTTTGGGAATGTCAGGTTTGTCCGATGAGATCTTGCTGTGCATCCTCCGCCATGTTCCGGTGTGTGACCTGCTGCAAAATGTGGCACACGCCTGCCGCAAGTTACACACGCTTTGCCACGACAAGAGCCTACTTACACACGTCTGTCTGTCTGAGGAGTATACGGTAATACTATTACAATAAACCTTTCACCATCTTTGGAACTCAAGGTTTCACAGACATTGTCCTTTACTAAATTTGCTTTAGTGGAGGTATCAAAATGTTCTGTGAATCTAGGTCGACTTAATGTCTGTGAAATATGTTTTTAGTTTTTAATTGTGTTGGTTCTGTCATGCCTTATTTTTGACACTTTCTCTCCAGGCCAATGACGTGTCTCTGCAGCCGATACTGAAGCAGCTAGCGAATCATGTGCAGTCGCTCAGCCTGAGTGGCTGCTATTGGCTCTCTGGCTCCACCATGGAGCATCTAGCTCGCTGCCGGGCGGTGACACACCTTGATCTCACCGGCTGCCGCCTCACTTCACTTCGTCTCTCCCGCCTCCTCTCCTCACTCTCCCTCCTTAAAACACTTGCTTTTGATGTGGCACCAGGCTTCAACTCTGCTCAACTAAGTTCGGAGGCAGTCGATTCGCTGAGCCGCCTGTCAGAGCTGAGACAGACGCTTCTGACACCCAGTTACGGCGTGGTACCCTGCTGTGCCCAACTACGCAGGTTAGAGCCTGACTGAGATTCTGCTCAGCATATTGGACCCAAATGCATTACGATGGTAAAAGTGATATTTACACTTGGACATGTTCCACTGTTGGACACGTAATGATGTCAGACCAGGAAGCCCCCGTCTTTATCACCTGGTCTATTGGTAGCGCTTAGTGCCACTACACTGATTGCATTTCCCATCCTAAAGATGTGTGCATTTACAGTCTCTCAGCATCTGCCTGGGGACAGAGTACATAACGGTTTTACTGCTTCATTGTTGAGGGTGTGGTTGGGATTGTGGGTATGTATGTGTGCACATACGTGTGTGTTTCTGCTCATAGGTTGGCACTGCAGTTTGACATCCCAGATGTGACCAGAGAGGGCGTTGGTGTTTGTTGCCAGTTGATGGTGAGCCAGAGCAGTGTGCCACATTACCAACAGCTAGAGGAGTTCATTGCTAGACTGGCCCCAGGAGAGGTGAGTTTGTGTTCATGTGTGAATGTAATGAGTGCCTATGCATGTGTGTGATCTGTTACATATCTGCAATATTTACTGCAATATGTGCAATCAGCGTACCTGTAATGAGTGCCTCTGTGTTGATGTTCTTAGGTAAACCAGACCTTGCTCCTTCTCTACCTAGCTGTGTTCAGCGTTCATGTTCCAGAGCATCTTCGGGTCTTCCTTGTGTCAATTCCTGGCCCAAACCCTGCCCACTGGCCCGCTGCCACCTCACTGGCCCGGAGTTTGGGTAACCACGGCGACCTGGAGGCCTTGCAACTTCCTCGTTCCTGGTTGGATTCCCTGTCACTAGAGCGAGCCCTACAGGGCAACAGCCCCAAGCACCTCAGCTTCAGCCGTTGCCCAGCGTTGTGGGCGCAGGTCTTCCAGTCACTGCTAGAGGGTGGTGTCAAAGATGTTACACAATTGATCAGCCTCAACCTCAGTGGGATAAGCCATACCCCTTACCCAGAGTGCACTGGGATACGTGGGGGAGAAGATCAGCTCCATGCTGGGACAATGACCCGGCTGGGAAATCTCTGCTCAAACCTCAAACACCTGAACCTAATGCACACACACTATCACCACGAAAACACATCTGGGCTAGGCGGGGAAACACATCTGTGTGCCGGCCTGGCCAAACTCAGACACCTGCACTCACTCACTCTGCCCGCCTGCGCTGTGTCAGATGGCTTAAATACACGCCACATCTCTACACACACTACTTCGCCCTCCTCCCTATTACTGGGGTTGAAGAAGACTCCACGTGTGGGGGTCCAGAATTACAAGCCAGATACAGAGCCTTCTTTGCCAAGGGACAGCACCTTGGGGCTAGCACAGCTGTTAGCCGGCTGCCCCCTTTTGGAGACCTTAGAGCTCATCGGCCCGGGTTTTATCTCCGCCCTGCCTCGACTTGAGCCTTGCACACGGGCGTGCGTGGAGCCTCGTGGTATGTGTGCATGGGCTCGGGGAGTCGGCGATGCACACTTAGCGGCGCTAGGGGCTTTGCCACAATTGCGTCGTCTGACCCTGGCTGGGCTCCCGGGGGTCCTTAAGGGGGCGGGGCTGGTACAGCTAGTCAAGCGGTGCCAAGACCTACAGGTATTATCCCTTGCCAACTTGGGGTCCTTAAAAAACATGAACTACACCCCTGCCTTGCTGGACACACTTACACACTGCACACAGCTACAGGAACTCAGGTTAGAATACACTCATGTATTGCCTTCATTCACTATATGAATCAAAACAATAGATTGTACAGTTGTAATTGTTTTTATGTCCCTTTGGTCACTAGATTTTTCCTCTTTTTCAAAATTAGTTTTTTTGCAGATGGGTGTTTGGCTTGAGAGTAGACTAAGAACCAGGTGAATGCATGGCATGGTTTTCTAACATGTACAATTTATCAACCACTATCACTCAGTAATCAGTCTTGGGACCAATCTCTCGTTCTCAATCTCTGCCTCTGTTTTAATGCAAAGCCAAGTATTGTTGATTTCAAGTGATTTTTAGATCAGTCATCTTCATGACTCCCCATTTATCATTAGCAGACGGCAATGTTTCTCATGTCCGTGAGGAATTACCAAAGAGGCACACCATGCATTCTGTTTCCACCTTGTAGTTGGATTACTCACAGACCAAACGGATACCGGTACACCAGTTAGTCTTATTACATTTTGTGGAACTAGTTTACAACTTTGTTCAAATTAAGTTTGTTTTCAAATTATGTTTAACCGTGTGTGTGTGTGTGTGTTGTGTGTGTGCAGGTTAGAGCAGCCCTACCTGAATGCCAACGCGTCATTCTTTGAGGCCTTGTCATGTTGTTCTCGTCTGCAACGCGTCTGCCTCATCTCGCGCAGCGGGACCTTTGACCCGTTCGCCACAGAGACCTTCATGGAGCGTTGCCGCAGTGTCATCATGTGCCACATGTTCATGGGCGGGACCTTGGTGGCTTGTCGTGTATTGCAGAAAGCATTGCTGGACAGGTTGGTGTGTGTGTGTGTGTGTGTGTTTGGTGGGGAATGCATCCAACATTTTAAGTTGATGTTGACGGACATCTCCACATTCATCTTGTGCTCTCTCTCTCTCTTTCTCTCTCTCTCTCAGATTCTCAGCTGAGCGGTCGGCCCTGAGTGTGGTCATCTATCCATTACAGCATGAAGACCTGACGTTGGTCATCAGAGATATCCCCCTGACACTGCTGGATCGGATAACCTTGTTCCAGAGCCGTGTAGCTCAAGCTCCGCATTCATCGCCATGGTGACAGCCTGAGGTTGTCAGCGTGACTGGTGCTTAGCCGCTGGTGTGTTGGACCGCTACCAGAAAAGAGCTGAAGTGTGGTTCCTGTGGTTTTCTTCTCAATGGATTCTGATTGTGTGATCTGTTATGCCACCTACTGTCTCAGGCTGGTTCTACAGCTATACGTAAGAAATGAACGTTCGTTTATTTTGTGGTACTGTGCCGTTGTTCCTCAAAGGGAAACTCTTCGCTCTCCGAGGTCAGAGGTCAGGGTCCGCTGCAGATCAGAGCCCCTGGAGCTGGTAGAATTCAGTGTTATGCTTAAGGACATTTGAGCAGGGCTTACCGTAACGGGGGCGTGACCCTGAAACTGCACTAGAAATAAGTGCCAAAAAAATAAAACATGGGACATTCTATATGTTTTAAAACTTTTTACCTGAATCAGAAGAGATGTTGTAATAAACTCCATATAAATTATTATTAACACCTGTCTACAATATGTCTATTCATGTCGCAATATAATATAAAAAGTTTTATTTACCAATACATATACATGCCAGTAGTCTGGTGGTGGTGGTGGTGGTTATACTTTGGGGTATAATGTGACCCAGTCTATCATTTTGTGTCAGCGACAGGAACTACAAAACCTCTTAGTCAAGAAATGCTCCTATAGGTTAGTACTCAAGTTTAAAATTGCAAAAAGTTAAAAATTGCACCTCAGATGGATGCTAAAGCTAATGCTGATATAAAGGAGATGGTGATCCAGTAATGAAAAGACTAAAGCGAACAGACTAGAAGTTTAGATTGGATTAGAAAACTCTTACACATTCAGATATGATCATCAGTCAAGCCACACAGTCAACACAGCAATTCCACACAAAAAAGTATACAGTTAATCATTAAGAACCATTAAGTCTCAGTAAGGTTCATAGTAAACATGATAGTTCTGCTATAAAAGAGTCTGTTTAACTGTGATTGGTTCCTCTTGGTTCCTCGTCCTCTCATCAAACCTCCGGTAACCTCCATGGTTTGGAGGGTGGGAGGAACAATGGATCTTGTCTGCTGTTTTGGACAGTAAGGATGCTTGGGAGTCGTGTGACGCCACTTAAAACCTGTGCTTTACCTCAAGCACATTTACTTATTTATTTATTTATTTTTCCCTTCAAGCATGTCAGAGGAACACCTGTCAAGAAGATTTGACTCTGAATCTGTGCAGGTTTTTATCTGATGTTAAGCAAATTGCATCTTACTGTACGGAATGTGCTGTATAAATAAAGTTTGATTGATTGATTGATTGATTGATTGATTAATACAGTCCGACTGTAATACCCTTCTTGGTTCAGTGTCTGGTACCGGCTGAAACCATTACCCCAGACCTCTCCAGGTCAGCCTTGAGATCTATGGATGTCATGCAAGGTGTTTTTTCGCACCGACCTTCGAGAGATCATCCGAGATCAATTATCCTCTTATCACCACATCCTGGGAGATTCTTCCCACGAGCAACAAACTTCTAACATTGGGAATTGTGGAAACAGGAACACCAAGGTCTCCAGAGATGAACGGTTTTGTTTGGTGATAATAGTTTTCTGACATCCTCAGACAGTTTTTTTCTCTTCATCGTTTTTACAGAAGACCAGGGAGGCAGAACAAACTCTTAGTTCATTTATACTATGTGGGTATTTGCAACCTGTCACAGGTGAGTTGATGAGTGTAATTACACTGCAAATAAAACATAAGGAACCAATGACAAACAAATTAGGTACAAATCAAAGTTTTCCTTTATCAGAACTAAAATCCAACAAACAACAAATCAACTTTGATTTAAAAGTAATTGAGTTATTTTTTTTACTTTGACAAATCTGAAACATCTTCAGCAGAAAACACTCAAAACTCACTTTCAACTCTTGATTAAAAATGTAAAATGAACTGCAACTCCTCAGAATCAAACCCTTATTGTCCTTTTTTTTTTTTAATCTATTACGTGTGTTACCTGCTGAAACAATAACGCCCATCTCCACTGCCATAAAATGAATCAACGCCTTGAGACATGACAACCAACGGCCACTTACAGGGTCACCTCTACTCCAGTTCACACAGCTCAGCACTGGCTGCAACCCAAAGCCCCGGGTAGAGAGGCTGAGTGAACGTGGTCTGAACTCGGTGGAGGAGAATCATGGTGTCAGCGACGCTGTAGAAGGCCAGAGTACCTGCCATGTGATCCAGGTACACGCCCACTCTGGAGGACTGAGGGTCCGGTACTGGAGTCTCATCATCATTGTGTCTGAAACAGTTACCGTTTCTGTCTAGGTCTAAACTCCAGGACTTGTCGTTGCATCCGAACGCACATTCGTGGTAATAGCCCGTCCTGCTGATGTCTTTATATGAGACTGCTATTTCAATCGACCCTTTCCACTCCACCTCCCAATAGCAGCGTCCAGACAGACCCTCTTCACACAGCACCTGATAAAGGTGAGAGAATCTGCCCGGGTGGTCGGGGTATGTCTGGACTATATCCATGTGCTCCACCTTTCTGTTCCCCTCTGACAGCAGCAGTTCTCTGTATGCTGTGTTTGAGTCCAGTGTGAGCTGACAGGAATCTGGGAGAGGAGTAGAGCGGAGACCAAATTGGAAAAATGAATAGACAGATCTAAAGAATGACAAACCTCTCCCTCACTTGCACATTTTTATACATTATGGATAAATCTTAAATCACAAATCCTGTGCCCGCCTGCATGATACACAGAGTTTGTTCTCCACTGTGTGTTTGAGACAAATCCTCAAAGATGGAGCTGCAAGCCAATCTAATTCATATGTCACATGACACTATGTCACCGCTTCTTTCTGTTTTTCTTTCGCTGTTGCGGGATTTGTGGAGAGGGTCAGTAGAGAGAGACTGTGTACTGCTTCAAAATGACTTACACTGCAAGAAGTCGGCTCTGGTCTTGGGTTCTGCTGGCGGCGAAACATCTGCTAATTTCACAGCAGAAACAAACAATTTTATCATTTCATTTTTATACGTACATAAATCTCTGGGACAAAATGTGTTGTAAGGACTATGGTACAGTCTTGTATGCTGTTGGTACATTTGTTGGCTCTGGGTGTGTGCACTCTGTACCAGGAAGTGGTGGGGTGGTGGACTCAGGACAGGAGGATGGCAGTAGCTGGTTTTGTTCGAAGCCTTGGACCTATAACACATATAGTGTGTATGTAGTGTGTATCGTGCTGCTCTGTGACATATTGTGATATAATACACTATAAATTCACCCCAAAAAAATAAAAAATTGAAGTATTTACTATTAAACATGAAGAAGAGAGAAAAGTTAGTCCCACCCCCTAATATGTGATACCAAACAGATTAAAGCTCCAAAAACTATCAACTCTAAAAGATGTAAGAGGTGACTGTGACTGTAACACACACACACACACACACTTACCAGAGAGGGAGAGGCGGCTGTGGGCGGAGCTTCAGATCCGTGCTCCATAACTGTAAAGCTTTTATCCAGGAAGTCAACTTCCTATTTGTTTTTAGCTTTAATATCACAGCTGTGGTTCTTCCACGCGAATCACGCTCTTCTCTACGTGACTGTGTTTATTGTTTCACTGAGCAGGAAAAAATGACCGACTGCATGACCAGGTGTGGGCAGCGGTTCGCGAGCAGCAATTTGACATGCGTACTAATCGATCAAGCTTGTAGTCGATCAGCTGTAGCCAACCCAATTCTTAGTCAATATTGGTTTTGATTAACCACTAATAAAAAACTATTAACTGAGATGTCCCTAAATCACGGCCTGTTTGATTTCTCCCAGGGTGCCAGGCAGGCTGGCTCTGTACTGTTATGATCGATATCTACTATTCAGGTCTTGTCATCATAAAAACACCTTGGCTGTATCCCAATGCTTTTTTTTACTGCCTTAAATGGGAGTTCAGGAAGCAGGAGGCGATTCTCTCGGCTCAGATTTGGACATGCAGGGTTAAATTCAGCTTTATTTCGTATGGGTAAGAGTGCATCAGATAAATGTGAGGAGGGTAGTAGTAGAGAAAAAGCAGCGCGTACTGAGAGAGAGAAAGATTGGAAGGGAGTGAAATGTTAAGGGATATTGGAGATATGTGACAAGCAGTGGGAATTTAGTAGGGCACGATTTCGTTTTCTTATAAACAAAAAAAATAGATAGAAATATAGTAGTTGACCATAAAACTACACACTCATTAATGATCATTAAACACGAAGAAGAAAATAAGAACAATAAACACAGGGTTCATTAAAGCATTTTATTTCACTATTTAGTTAGACAAACCTTTATAAATAATGGGGAATAGTACCGACCGCAGTCCAGTCCAGATGGTGGCGCTAACGCACCAAAAACCTGTTTGCCAACCGCCGTAAAACGCCAGAAGAAGAAGAAAAACACAGGACATGTGAGCGACCTGCTAGCTAGCTAGCCTGGACAACGTCAGAGAAGATGTTAACGTGTGTCGCCTGTTCGTGCGTGCGAAACGGCAGAAAAATCTCGCACCATGTTGCCAGACTGTCCCTCGTTTACACGGCAAAGACGTCTCCCGCCGTCCGGTCATTCGGGATACTGACACAGCCTCCCTGGTGGCCGCACGTCTTGTCCACCGACGCTCAAGTGAAGGCAGTCAGCAGATCCGCGTCCTTCCTAGCGGGTTCCCGGGGAGATGTGAACCCGCTGACAGAGCCAGTAGACGGCGACCCACCCGGGGAGGACTTCGGTACCCTGTCCGCTGACATTTCCTCCAGGAGGTCGTTCCGTAAAAGCAGCCCAGACATCCAGAATCTGCGACACCATGAGGACGAGGAAGACGCGGTTAAACCTGCCAGGTCCCGGGGCAGAAACACGCCTTACTGGTACTTCTTACAGTGCAAGAAACTGATCAAGGAGAATAAGGTGAGTCTGTCTGTCTGTCTCTGTCATAGTAGACAGACAGTAGACACCACCTTTATTCCATCTGTGACAAACCTCTATGTTTACCCATCCACAACTCAAAACACACCTCCATTTACTGATTCAATTATCAGACATAGACCTAACTGACATTATGGGTTTGGGGCGCTACCCTGATAAAGCTACTCAGCTGTCATAACCAAACTTTCACCAGTAGTCCCCTGATAATTTTGTTTTAGTCTGCACAGGAAAACCAAGCCAAATTGTATTCCTGCTTATTCCAGTTTGTCTCAGATAGCTGTATCATATTTTTGAGAAACCAGATCAATGTGAAGTAAAAGTATGAAATGTTTCTAAATGTGCACTTGAGGACCACAAAAGGCATTTTAGTCCTGACACTTTAGGGGCCCCTCCTTCAGCTTGGGGCTCTAGCTAGTCAGTACCCCTGTTCCCCCCCACTCTGGCGCCCCAGCTCACATAAACACTTGCAACTTACATGATGCTAACATGATGCCTCTCACCGTTCTCCTCAGTCACTTTCTTTTATTTTGTTAACTTTTTCTCTTGCTGTCACACAGCTCCAGGAGGCTTTAGATCTGTTCGGCAGAGACATGCTGAAAGGAGAGAGGCTGCCACCAGAAGAATACAACTACACTGTTCTGATAGGAGGTTGTGGTCGCGCTGGTCACCTCAAAAAGGCCTTCAAACTCTACAACGACGTACGGATACTCACATACACACATTTTCCATACGTAAACCTTTTGCTGTGAACACACCTCAAGCTGTGTCATTTTGCGTGTCTTCCAGATGAAGAAGCGAGGTCTCGTCGCCACGGATGCCACGTACACCGCGCTGTTCAACGCCTGTGCCGAGTCGCCGTGGAAACAAGGGGGTCTTCAGCAAGCGTTGCACTTGGAGCAGGAACTCCGTCGCAAAAACTACCCTCTCAGTAGCATCACATACCACGCCCTTCTCAAGACACACGCCATCACCAATCACCTTCAAGCCTGTATTCACACACTCAGGGTATGATGTGTGTGTCTATGTGTGTGTGTGCATGTACCTGGTATGGAGGGTTGGTGCATTGAGTTGTTGTTTTTCACACGTGTGTCTTTGTGTGTAGGAGATGCTGCAGAATGGCCATGCTGTAACTCAGGAGACATTTCACTACCTGCTGATGGGGTGTCTGAAGGACAAAGCCACAGGATTCAGACTGGCTCTACAGGTATAAAATATATATATGTGTGTGTGTGTATATAATATATACTCACTTGCACCTCACTAGATCAGTTTATTGAGTAATATTGAGTCTATTTGTGTGTTTGTTTTAGGTTTGGCGCCAGATGCTGAGGTCAGGGATTCGTCCAGACTCTAAGAACTACAACCTGCTCTTGCGAACTGCTAGGGATTGTGGGATTGGTGATCCCGCCTTGGCCACAGACCTTTTGCTTCGGCCCGATCGGCGTCATCAGAAAGGTAGAGAAGACATGGCAGACGTCAAGCCACAGTCGGCGTGCAGGGATCCGATAGACATTGACCTCCTGGAGAGACAGTTGTTTATCCAGCCTGGTCCGCACAGCGACAGACTCGGTCACCATGACAACAGCCTCTGTGGTCCTGAAAGCAACGACAAGGGAGCCGGCGTGGTTGTCACAGGAGCAGAAGAGGAGCCCTCTAGCAGACAAGACTCGACCTGTTTGGTACTAGTCGGGGAAAGACCAAACGTCTCCCTACCTTGTGTGGTAGAGGCTGGTTCTGAGTCCCCGAACCTACTGGACCTGTTTGTGGGGAAAGGGGGAGGTGTGGTCTCCCTCGGCACTGTGAATGGGGCATCTGATAAGCTAGCCCTGATAGGAGGAGCCAAAGGCTTTCTGGAGATGATGGCAGTAAACAAACTCTGTCCAGACCTCAAAACCCTCACCCTATTGGCCGATACAATGGAGCCAGGCAGCCAATCTCTGCAGATGCTTCTGCAGGTCGCCAAACAGTACAAAGTGAAGCTTGATGTAGCGTTCTTCAACTCTGTGATTCGCCGGGCAGCCAGAGCTGGTGACCTGGATGGGGCAAAGGTACGAAAAACACACTCATACGCACACACACAATTATAGGATCCTTGTTCACAGTTTTTTTGTGTAAGTGTGTGTGTGTGTGCTTATTTTTGCATGCTCCTTTCTCGTTCTAGGCTGTGGTGCAGGTGATGCGACAGCGAAATGTCAGTGTGGATGTACAGACGTATGGCAGCCTTGCGCTGGGCTGTGAGAGACAGAACGATGGTCTACAGTTGCTGAAAGATATGGAGGTGATGACACACGGCCTAAAAGTCACTAGTGCTAATCCTGGGTGTTGTTAGCACTGTTAGATGAACCAAGAAGCCTGGATGACACGTAGTAGTAGTAGTAGTAGTAGTAGTAGTAGTAGTAGTAGTAGTAGTAGTAGTAGTAGTAGTAGTAAAAGTGGTGGAAGTAGTCATTAGCGTGTGTCACTCATCTTCATGTGCCTGGCTCTTATGTTTCCTGCAGGAGGCGGGACTAAGGCCCAATGTCCAGGTGTTCTCTGCTCTAATTGGCCGAGCAGTTCGGAGGCTGGATTACATCTACCTTAAAACAATGCTTAAAAGCATGGCTGACCTGGAGGTGTGGCCTAATGAGATCATCATCAGACAGCTGCAGTTTGCTGCACAATACCCACCCAACTATGACAAGGTGAGCGCACGTGTGTGTTGTGGGTCTTACCCTTCGTTCCAACCGATCAGTAGGTACCTGTGCAGGATCCCTAGTAGGGTATGAAAGGATCTGCCATGTGTAGTTCGGATCAGTAGGTGTTGATTTTGATCACTGCCAACTAGGTCTTCCCAAAATGTCTATAGCATGATGACATCAGAGGAAGTGAAAGCGAAAGATTTCCCCAAATTCTTTTGTACCGTAGATCTACAGGAGCTGATGAGCTCCAAAAACCCTCATCCCTTTTCCTCATTGTCAGAAGCTCTTTGTTGCCATGCCTGGCAGTAGTTGGGGGTGCCAAGGTTTCACTCTGAACTGTCCAGATGCTTTTATTCTGTATTGTGCTGTTGATTGTTCCACACATTGTAGGGTTTTAATATGTTTGGCAATAGCTAAAAACATCCATAGCATGGAGTCCACGCAAGACACAGATGTCACATTTGCCAGCTAGCGAACGTGCAAAGGCAGTATTGTTCAGCTTAACTATCTTTAAGAAGGAAGACAGTCACCAGTGCAGCGTCTATTGCCTGTAAACTGCCTATAATTTTAGGAGAGGAAGAACGTGACCACTTTGCAGGGAGTTCCAAAGTTGGTTAACTTGCCTGTCAATGCACAGTAGAGTCCCATCAGGTAACTAAACCGGTGCCTGAGCAGGGAGTTGTCTTAGGAATGACCCCTTTTGAAATGGAACAAAGATGTGCTTCATCAGCCTTTAGATTCTCTTCAGTTGCAGATGAACATTTTCATGATTGTGTATCACTTTCTCCACATTCCCCACTCTCCTTTTCTTCTGCTACCCTCATGCTTTTGTCCCTTTCTCTTCCTTCCCTTTCATGTCTTTCCCTGTTATCCCTCTCTCAATCCCAGTACAAGTCCAGAAACAACTATCTTGTTCAAGTCGATGGCTTCCGTGGTTACTACCAGCAGTGGTTGAGAGCCATGCCTGCCCAGGGCCCAGAGGACGAGCAGGCCGAGCCACAGGCTGAGACAGACCGGGCTGTACAGGAGACTGATGCTGCTGATGGACCGGATGTGGCCCAGAGGAACCAGAGAGCAGCAGCGAGGAGATACCATTCTCGCAAGAGGGACAAGGAGGGCAGCAACACCTCCGCATTGTAACACAAATATATTTGACCACACCCATCCTACCCTTTATCATCTATTTCTGTCCTTGCTACCTTGCTTAAGCTCTGTAAGACTGGACGGACTTCTGTCTGTTGGGTCAGAGTAGTGCCTCATGGACCTTGTGGCTTCTTATCAACAGCCTGGATACTAAATAACTTATTGGAAGTGTGTTTATGACTGGAAGGGATTTGTTATTAAAATGGTAATAAAAGTAAATTATATGCAAGTTTGTGTTTGAGTGCAGAACTCTTCATCATCATGGTTGTCTACTGCACTGCACTTTGAAGCCACAATAGTACTTTGCAGATGTCAACTTGAGACTGCTGAATCAAAAATGCTTGAGGTGTTTTTAGGATGTTTTAAATGATGTGAAACAAAACAAATATAATGTATATAATGCCATGTATTGCACAGACAAGTGATGCATCTGCTTAGTTTCTGAGTTGAATGATCCCTCATTATTGTCTCTGCCAATATTTTTTTTTCTAGAATTGCCTTTCCTTTGACACTGATCTCACTTTACTAACGTAAGACTTCTGTAGCCAATTGAATAGGAAGGGAAACTAGTATGAGAATCTTCATCTTGGTGTGTCCACGTAAATGAGCAGATGATAAAAGCATGAGAAAAGATACCTGAAAGTGAAGGGCTTGATATAGTCCTGCCATCCCCCCCGGGAAGTGATGCAATTGACAAAACAGTAGAGGAATTGATAGTTGTAAGAAAGCAGGGGGTTTTAGAGTTGAGAAAGATTTAGTTCAGTGGACCCATGTCAAAATAATGGAAATGAGGAAATGAAAGAAAACAGTCTAGGGAGCGCTCCAAGGATTAGTCAGAGGGACGTGAGGAAACTAAAAGATCATTCCCACAATGAGTGTGGTGGAAATAATGAGGACAGAAGGATGGATTAAGCCAGCTGGGGCACAGAGGAGGATGGGAGATATGAAGAACTTGTATTGTGAGGGCACTTGAGCCTTATTGGGTGCTTGTAAATTTGGTGATCTAGGAATTAAAACTTAATGCTTCACTCACTGTTAAGTTGCTCTGGGTAACAGAGCCTGAAATGTAAATGTAATCAGTTACTGTAATGTACTTTGAGGAAGAGTCGGCTGAAAGTTGTGCTTCCTCACGTATATTATCAGTTAAGGGTGAGACCATGTGTGGGATCTCTGCTTAGATGCTACAGGTGTCCTTAATGCGGTCATATTGTAGTCTACATTGCTGTTATTGTGTTTAGGATTGTCTGGAGAAAACAGATAAAGTGTCTCAACTTAAGGGAAATAAAAATATGGACTTTAAATCATTTTTTTTTTTTTACATCCCGGCATATTGACATTCCTACAAGGAACTGTACAAACTAAAGGATCTAGATCACATCCATCTGTCGCCGGGTGGTGGCAGTAATGCTCCGCAAATGTCTGCACTCCAAGACGAAGAAGAAAAAGAAGCGGAAAAGGAAGTAGGCCGCAGCAAACGTCACTTCCGGTCAGGTTTGATAGCGGATGGCGCGAAATACCCTGAATAAATATTTGGGCCAGATGTACTGTTAAAGGTAAGAGAAATTTGTCACACGAAGGCAGACAAGTATCTAGTATATAGTTATCTTACCAATAAGATTTATAATAAAGAATAAAGTGTTGTTGCTGCTGTTAATGTAATTCCCGACTGTTTTACGGGTCTACGCTTCCCTGTCCAACTATTGTTTACGTTACAGTTAATTAAGAAAAATAATGTGACTTAGCTGGTCAGGACAGTTCACGTTATTGATTGAAGTTAGTAAATAATGCAGCTAGTTTCGTAATTAAATGCTGCCTCGAGGCGACTGGTTGTGTCAAATAAACAAGTGCTAAGAGGAAGTGGGTAGTGTTTCTAGAAGAGGAAGAGTCAGGGTAGTGTTTCCTGAAGAGGAAGGGTCAGGGTAGTGTTTCTAGAAGAGGAAGGGTCAGGGTAGTGTTTCCTGAAGAGGTGGTTTTCAGCCTGCGGTGAAAGATGGGCCAGATGTGCTGACATCAGTGGGGAGTCATGACCGTGTAGATCGGCAGCAGGGGCCTCGAGTGACGGGACAACCAGTCGCCTCGAGGCAGCAGAGCGAGGCAGCAAACCTCCCCAAAAGTCTTTTGATGTCAGTAAGACACAAAACATGGAGGGCTTTGGGAAATTAAAAGTGAACTGGAGACTCACTTCGCTTCCTACATAGATTTGCTCATATTCAGAAATCCAAGCCAAGCTGAGCAAAATCATAAAAATGACCCACAGGGCTTGTGGTTGGGGTGGATTTCCAAACATGAACTCAATGTGTTTTGATGACTGTTTCGTTCCTTTTTTGTGTCCTAGTCAACGCTGATCTGTATGACCATGGATGACGGAGTAATAATCATCCTCAGTGAAGATGACGACTCTGAAGATGACGATTCATGCAGCATATTGTGCAGTGAGCCCTCGGTTCTCATTGTGGATGTGGAGGAAGTGAAGAGCAGCGGTAACAGTAGTGTTTATCTATATCTGCTGGTGTGTAGTTTGAATCTGCGTGGTTACAGAACTTTAGTATCCACCCATCTGTGTGTGTGTGTGTGTGTGTGTGTGTGTGTGTGTGTGTGTGTGTGTGTGTGTGTGTGTGTGTGTGTGTGTGTGTGTCTTTAGACAGTGCATTAATACATCCCACTGTATTGGATGAAGACCTGGTCGTCACCTTCTCCCGGCGTGCTGAAGTGCTGCCTCATGCACGATACGATTGCCCCCTACATGCTTTCACGTGAGTAAACACAACACACACACACACACACACTTTGGGATGTATTGATCAGTGTTCTTTCATCCCAGTACTTCAAGTAACCACACTGTCTCTTTTCTATCCTCCTCAGGGCTACAGATCGTGAGACCAGTGCCCCAGTGGCAAATAACCATCTTATTTGTGACCAGTGCTTCTGCTATGTCTGTGACAAACTAGCATCATCGGTATGTGGTCATGAGTGTGTGTGTGTGTGTGTGTGGTAGTTGTACCCTGAACTTGATCTCAAGCCTAGATCAAAGTCAAGTCTTGAAATGCAACTGTCTAAGGATTGTTTTCTGCAAATTTCTACAGAATTGACCATTGGACAACTTTTTCAATAACTAGCACTAGTGCACTTATGTCAACGTGCACCCACAAGTACTCAAAATATAGTGCAAATACTGAGACCGTATAAAGTCCAAAAAATTATAGCGATGCCTCGGCAATGCCAGCAGGCCAGACGATGACGATGCGTTAGGAAGGAAGGAAGGAAGGAAGGAAGGAAGGAAATTCTTCTTGCATTATGCAGCTGTCAGATGAAACACAACAAATAGAAAACCTTCCTAGGATTGTTGATCTAATCGGCTTCTGCTATTTTATTTACAGATCTAGCATGTATCTGAGGGGATTGCATTTATCAGTTATATTTTATTCCCCAACTAAGATCGGGGGAGATTGACCATGAATGAAAACATATTTGCCATTATCAAATGGACTAATGCAAACAGTGTTTATTAGTTGGGCGGGGCTTCAAATTTTGCTTTTGTATTTTTATAACAACATTTGAGAAATGTCACCAAATGTTCACATGCCGTTGTTTGTCTGTCTATCTGTGTGTGTGTGTTCAGTGTGTGGTGTGGCGTAAGACAGGTGTGTGCCACTGCAACAGCCACAAGAGGAGTGAGTTCTGGAGCGGCCTGAGAAACAGTGTGGCGCTGGGATACCTGAAGACGTTCAACCTCACACTGTGCGAGGTAGACACTCACCTCCGACACGCAGGTATGAGCGCAATGAGACGCATACATAGACCACGCGCACACGTCACGCGTAGGCATCACGCCCACACCCACAGAGTCAGACCGGGACTCAATTCAATGTCTCTTTCGCTTGTCTAGATACAATGCTCCAGAGCTTCAGAGCCGAGCTTGCTGCTGAGTTCTCTGCCTTCGTGAAGGGAAAGACGATACAGGAACACGGGCCGAGCCAGTCCATCCAGCGAGGCCTGGTCCACGAGTGAGTGAGCAGCCCTTCATGTTGATGGGGACTGAATTGGGAAATTTGACCTGGCAACATGCATTATGGGTCAGATATCATAGATGTGGCACATCCAAAGCTTTGAGATGAATACGCGCAAGAAGAAAATGGCTGTTGAACTTTCAGATGTTTGCTTGTTTGCAGTTACACGCGGGTGTACGAGTGTGTATCATCGTTCCTGAGCAAAGCAGATAAACAGGAAGACAGAGCTGCTGCCATCATGAGACTAGGAGCTGCCCAAGACCTCATTGTGCACTACCAGCCCTCAGGGTACACACACACACACACACACACGCACACACACACAGTGGAGTTATCTGTTCTAGATAAGTGGTTTTCTTTGTAGACTCAAATTTCCTTTATTATTTTCTTGTAATGTAAAACTGATTTTGCAGAACAAAGTTGATCTTGTTTTTCAGCTGCTAAGCTACTAGCATGTTATTCAGTCTACCTTGCACTACAAGGACTATCAAGGGCTTTGGATACCGGTTTGCACAAACTAACTTCACATAACCACGCCTTGCACATCAGCGCTACATGTCCCGAGTGTTTTTCTCCACAGGAGTGTGATGTCCGAGTCTCCTATGGCAAACGCCAATGAGGCCAAAGTGACACTGCTGCAAAGGTACGCGCACACAAGAACACAATACTCCATACTGTGTTGTGATTGTTACACATTCATTCATGTGTGTGTGTGTGTGTTTCCAGGGTAATAGCATCCGTGCAGAAACAGATGGTGATGGCTGATTTTACCACTGAGTTTATCCACAAACTTAAAGATTTCTACCAGAGACTCCATATGCCTCCCACGCTGAGGAGCATG
>CABFOQ010054256.1:2476-15535 GCA_900660455.1 Gephyroberyx darwinii
CGCCTCCTGCTTCTCCCATCGGCCGCGACTGCTCTCCCTGCTACACACCCCTCATACAGGTCTGGTTGGTGTCTGTGTGTGTGTGTGTGTGAGTCTTTCTGGCGGAGACTAAACAAAAATGAGATGAAACTTTTCCATGGGGAAAACACGACATGGCACGTAATCGCATTCAGTGCAGAGAGAGAGGAAGGTAGAGATGAATTGATTGATTACAGTTTTTTACAGCTAAGTAAGACACAACACTCGGAGATAAACATCTCACTTCTATGTCCAAATGAAACCAAAACCAAACAATCCTTGGCAAATGGCATTTTTGCAACAAACTTATACACACATGCACTCTTTTGGATCACTTCAAATCATCAATTTTCTCATACAGGCTTCTTTGAAAGATTGTTCCAGTACAGTACATCTACTCACATTTCAATGAACAATGAATGCTAGCTTTTTTTTGCCTTTGCAGGTTTTTATAACAAGAAAACACAAAGAAAAGTAAAATTACAGTACAGTAATCAATACAATACGTTACTGTAAACTAACAAAAATAATTACAGTAAAATTACAGTGCAATGGTAGTATAGTAAGGAATGGAGTGGATGGTTTATGGATCCCGCCTTCTGTTTGGGTCTGGGGGGTGGTTGGGTCAGACACATTCAGTCAAAACTACAAGCTACAGGCAAGGCAGGGGCCCCCACAGGAAATATGTCTAAATATGTCTATTGCCTGGTCCCCTTCTTTGTTCTTGTCCTCGTCCTCCTCCTACTCCTCTCTCTCTTCCTCTTCCTCTCGCTCTCACTGCCTCCATGTTTGCAAAGTTCTCTCAAAAGAGGTGCGCTTATCTGAGGTCTATTTGTAGTGCTAAGGCTCAGACTGATTGGTGTTTAGATAGATAGATAGATAGATAGGTAGATAGATAGATAGCTGTCCCAGGGAAATTGCAGTTTGCAGCAGTACAAAACAAGAGAGAGGCACACAACACAATGCAATAAACAAATTTAAGGGCAGCAACTATCTATCTGAACATCAATCAGTTCAATTAGTGTAGAAGTGTTTGTGTGTGTGTGTGTGTCTGTCTGTCTGTCTGTGTGTGTGTGTCTGTGTGTGTGCTGCCAATTTCAGGTATGTTTTGCAGTTTGAATAGAAATATTTTCCCAATGATTGCAAGAAATTTCATTCTTGAACGAAGTGTCTAATGTAAGAAACAGTGTGTAGTAGAAAATGTGTTTGTAGTTTTCGTGCTTTTGTTTAAAGCATGGTTAGAAAAGTTAAGGTTTTGATCCTTTTGTCTAAGCATCCACTTTTAGTGTGTAAGCAATTGGCAAAAACTGTAAATAAATCCTGTGGGACAAATTCTATATTGAAGAGAATACCAAAGTCGGCAATCATCAGGACAAAAATCAGGGTTTAATTTATAATGCAAGCCCTCTGTTTGGCACTTAGTTCTGCAATTTTAGGAATCAGCCTTTACAAACTTGTGCTTTCATTGTCCAAACTCTCTGAAGTATTTTGAAGTGTCTTAACTCTCCCAGTCATCAGTTTTCTTTGACCTATTACAGAAGAGGTCCTCTCCTTCCCTTTTAAATGATTTTAAATGGCGCCAAGCACGTTATGTTTTGACAGCCAGTGTCACAGGCCCATTGAACAGCATCTGGACTACAGTGTGCCACAATGATGTTGTCATCTTTTTTTTTTTTTCCTAGACATGTGGCATCTGAAATGGGGGCTTTACTAATCTTTGGCCATATGGCCCCTAGGAGGGGATCAGGGTAGAGGGGGAGGGGTTGGTAGGTCGGCCTGAAATAACAGAACAAAGAGTGTGAAACAAATCCTTGTTGCCTGAACCGCAAGGTAAAAGAACTGAGTTGAGCCAGCAGTAAAACACCCTCTTCACCTCCAAGACCACCTGGGATTTATTTTTGCTCAGTGGGTGTGAAGCTTCCACACAACTTGGGATAGAAACAACCCAGCGAAACACTACTCACAAATGTCCATTGAACAACAGCTGGCTTGCATCAGCACAGCTGCAACCCTATAGTACTTTGTTTGGAGTGTTTCCTACTTCGGGGAGTACTTGGCTAAGGTATAATTTGGGTTGAAAATAGAAGTTCCCGGTATAGCTTTGAACCAGAGCTGTCTGAGTGTAGTGTGGGAGTTTGTTCTGATGGAATAACTGGAAAACAATAGTTTTAGCAATAGTTTGTTCCATAAAGACAGCAACAGGCTGTACAATGTGAAACATGGAGAGATTTCAGAGCTTTCATCATTTTTTAACGGCAAATGCATTGTGAAAGGGTGACGCCGTTGTTTATAGCCTGCATTCATTCAAGTAACTGTTAATTTCTTAGGAAGTTTACTGTAAAGAGCTATGAAATTATGTAGTAGTTATATAGAAAATAGTAGACGTCAGTTTGGTGGACTTAAACTAAATTTCTAAAGTAGTTTCCTGGGAGAAAGTGCAAAACTAAACTATTTATTGGTAAAAGTTATTGTCTGTATTTGTTGAATTATTTATCTGTAATTTATAACTTCACAGGAAGACAGACAAACTATTGTTGTCTGTTCAGCTGACTTGTTGACCATTGGGCAAAACACCCTATAGTATGCTACTATATAGTGGAGTCCAACACAAATTTATCTGCAGACATCCTGGCTTAGCATTGGCAGCCTTGTCAGCAACCCACTAAAGAGTTGGCCAGTTGGCCTACCAAAAGACTGTTTCCCTCAACCTTGACTTGATAGTCTGCATCACTTTAGACTATTTACTGACATTAACGTCTTCTTAGCAACAGAATTTTACTGGACATGATCATTTCGATAAATAGCCTACACAGTGTTTATGCACACACATTAAGATCTCGCATCGAGATAGGGTTACCTGTTCAGGTTGAATTCAGGCTATGTAAAAATGGTTTGTTTTAGAATGATGTTTTAGAAAGATCTGTGAAAGGTATGCCTACAGAAGCTTCTCTGAATAGTGAATGTCTTTGTTACAAAAGCCCCCCAAATGAAAACAAAATGTTAACAAATGTCATATCATTCTAGCCTAAAAATGGTTAAATTGGAAGACAGCCCATGAAGCTGCGTACTTGCTTTTGAATGAAAATTGCTCCCAGCTCCAATTGCCAAATTAAACAAGGGGTACAGACAGCCAAACCACTTTTCTTTAGGCATGAGGAGCTCTATTCATTCAAAACTGGTACCTCTAACACCCAGTTCTACTGTTTTGACTGGCCCTGGATGTTCAAAAAGGCCATTTGGGTTCAATGAGAAACAACCAACACATGATCACCATGCAAATCTCAAAGAAAGCACATACTGAATATTCCCATAGCAAGAATGGCACCACTATGGCAAAGGTCAATGGGTACAGCCTATGTATGTATGTTCAAAATGGGTTAAATTAGCATTTTTGTCACTCTACACACAATAACCCATAATGACAGATGACAGAAACTCTACCATGAAGTCCAAGGAACTGTCTGTAGGATTCAGAGGCATAATTTAGAGGAGGCATTGATATGGGAAAGGTATAAAACAATTTCTGAAGTTGTGGGATTTCACAAGAGCCCAGTAGTCTCCAACATTAGGAAATGGAAAAAAATATGGAACTAGCTGACAAAACTGAGCACCCGGGCAAGAAGGACCATGGTCAGGAAGCGACCCAGAAGCCAGGTCCCCTCTGACACAACTACAGAGTTTGGCTGCAATGGGAGGTCTTGCCGGAAGGACAACAGTCAGTGCAACACTTCACAAACCTGAACTGTTTGGCAGAGTGGCCAGAAGGAAGGCACCCCTGAAAAAAGGCACATGACAGCAGCCTGGAGTTTATAAAAAGGCAGAGCATGAGCAAAAAGCTTCTGTGGTTTTATGAAATCAAAACTGAATGCTTAAGCCATTACAAAGTGCTGTATCTGGTGGGAACCATCTAACAGCATCCCTACTGTGTAGCATAGAGGTGGCAGCATCATGCTGTTGGGTGACAGTTTGTTCGAACAAGACAATGACCCCAAGTATACAGCTCACGGATGCTCCCCATCCAGTTCCCACCATCATTAAATCTGGTCAGGTCATAATTTCACGATATTCTTATGTGCTTCACAACAGTAGCATTTACTACAGCATGGCGGCATCTGGAGATGGGCGTCCCGGCAGGGTGCACATTTCCCCTTTTGCTTTCACCATGGCAATGGAGGCAATCATTAGATCATCAGAATGGGTGGTAGGTGGGGAAAGACTGCAGGGAGGGCTGTGCCTCCCACCTATCAGGACGTATATAAACAACATGACTACTGTAACTATTACAGCACCTTGTACCATAGTTTAAAGTGAAATTTTCACATTCTCTAAAGCTGCTTTAAGTGGGCTATGAATTGTTTAGATAATGTCATGGTATATTAATTTGCAATGCTTTTCAAAGCATTTTTGTCCAGTATATACTCTGGTTTATAGTGGATAATATTGATTAATGAAATCCTGGTTGAGACTTGGAAGTATAGTCACCTAAAACATTTGATAGAAGAGCCCTTGATCCCTTGATTGTTCAAATTTTGCTATTTATGTAAACAAATCAATGCTTGTTGGAAATGCCAGTCGTTATCCATCACTGCACGAAAAGGAAGATATCCGGGTGAGAACGGTGACGTGTGACACTGTGGAACATCAGATTTTCATCACTTCACGCAAATTGCCGTTGACTTGGAATGTCCAGACGAAAACTCTCCCCCTTCCCCTTTCAACATGTTGAGTCCTAGAGTAGCATTTCATATGTAAATGAAACACTGGTTGGGTATTCAAATTCAAACAAGACGATTAGGGACTGGGTAAAAGCAATCATGGTTAAGACTTAGGGGGTGAACTTTTTTCTCTCTGGCAGACTTGATAAGCTAGCCTATTTGGTGGTCAGAAAAACTTGGCACACACACACACATCATGCTGCATAACAGGCTATACAAGCCTTGCAGTCTAGTATGCAAAACTATTGCCTGTTTGTTTCAAATCTCTTGGATAATTATATTATTCAAAAGCCTATTGCAATTAGTTTGAAGCAGCGATAGTGACAATGAATTTACTTGTGTGCGAGTCATGTGACAACATTGACCACATTATATGGACTATACGGAGTAGACCTGATGCTGAATATAAAATAGGCTATGAATAGCCTGGTTATAATGCTATCAAAATATATTAGGCTACTGGAGGTTGTGTGTCTTTCTCTTCCCATTTCAATGCCGCTGACATGCGTTGCATTAGGCTAATAATCGCGACCTCACATAGCCTAATAGCCAAGCAGTCAGATGCCGCACAGAGCCATGTAACCTAGGCTATAAAATAAGAGCAGCCTAGGTTAAAATTTGTGGGAGGGTTTTCTTCGCTTGTTTCAAGGTGCAAACATTCTCGTTCTGCAACAATGTTGCAAACTTGATTGCAAAATTGTGTCAATGACTGCTTGTTATGCTAAATGGGGAATAGGGGAGACTACATAAGGCTATACACCAATCAGCCATAATATTAAAACCACCTGTCTAATATTGTGTAAGTCCCCCCTGTGCCACCAAAACAGCTCTGACCGGTCGAGGCATGGACTCCACAAGACCTCTGAAGGTGTCCTGTGGTATCTGGCACCAAGACGTTAGCAGGAGATCCTTTTAGTCCTGTAAATTGCGAGGTGGGGCCTCCATGGATCGGACTTGTTTTTCCAGCACATCCCACAGATGCTCGATTGGATTGAGATCTGGGGAGGCCAAGTCAACACCCACATGAATCAAAGTCAAAGTAACATCCACATGAATTCCAGTACCCACGTTTTCCCAGCAGAACATTGCCCAGATTGTCACACTGCCTCCGCTGGCTTGCCTTCTCCCATAGTGCATCCTGGGTGCCATCTCTTCCCCGGTAAACGACGCACATGCACCCAGCCGTTCACATGATGTAAAAGAAAACGTGATTCATCAGACCAGACCACCTTCTTCCATTGCTCCATGGTCCAGTTCTGACGCTCACGTGCCCATTGTAGGTGCTGGACAGGGGTCAGCATGGGCATGGTCTGCGGCTACGCAGCCCCATACGCAGCAATCTGCTATGCACTGTGTGTTCTGACACCTTTCTATCATAGCCAGCATTAACTTTTTCAGCAATTTGTGCTACAATAGCTCTTCTGTAGGATCGGACCACTAGCCTTCATTCCCCATCAATGAGCCTTGGGCGCCTGTCGGTTCACCGGTTGTCCTTCCTTGGACCACTTTTGGTAGGTACTAACCACTGCATACCGGGAACACTGCACAAGACCTGCCGTTTTGGAGAGGTTCTGACCCAGTCGTCTAACCATCACAATTTGGCCCTTGTCAAAGTCACTTAGATCCTTACACTTGCCCATTTTTCCTGCTTCCAACACATTGTAACGAGATAATCGATGTTATTCACTTCACCTGTCAGTGGTTTTAATGTTGTGGCTCATCGGTGTATATGTTAACACATTACATCTGATGGGTGGAGCTGACCACAGGCTTGGTGCTAGTCTTATGTTACCTCTGACTGGTGGAGCTGACTACAGGCTCTTGACTCACATGCCCCAAATGCCGGCAACGTGGCAGGAACAAACTACAGAAGAATGGATGTGATAAAAAATAAGTGATGAACAATGGCTGCAGGCCGCGCTTTTATGGGGCACCAAATGTTACCCCATGAATTTCACCCATGAAATTCACTTTGTGGCACGAAAAGCATTTTCGTCACACAAAATCCAAAAATTGTCCACAGAATGCAGAAAGAACATTTCTTTTTGTGCATGAAATTCAGTGTGTGATTTTTCATTTCGTAGGTAATTAAAACGCTGATTTTGTGTACAAAACAAGCTCATATTTAAGTTAAATTATTCATTCATGTAGATTTATTACTGTATTTTCATGATACGTTTGGTGCCCATAGAGATTAGCAATGGACAACAGATGCTGCAAATGTGTCATGTATATCAGTGATCCCATTACGTGCCCTCTAAATTCATGAAATGAGAGCGGTCAGATACAGTCCATGGCCTCAGGAACAGAAGTTTATTGCCTGGCTGAAAGGTACTTTGTCACTGGTGGGATTTCAATTGATGAGTCTCAATCAGCTCAAACCTATCATTTACCTTGCTGTCAGGATTAAAACAGTGACTTTCTTAATCTATCTAATCTCTCCTACCACCCCTGAGTTGTTCCAAGGAAATTACCAAAATTCTAAACCATTGAATTAACATGAGGAAAATATGAGACATTCAAGGTATGATGCATTCCACCATTCCACCTGCAACTCTCTGCAGCTCTCACTTCAAGTTTAAACACTATTGACAAATTGGACTGTGATTCCATTTAGCCAAGATAAGAAACTCTATAGAAAATGTCACGATAGAAAAACATTTCTCTCTTGCGCTACTTCTCTTCTCTTACTACATTTTCTTAATCCTCATAAATCCGCTGTGCTCTGAGGACATGCTCCAAGGGCAGTGTTGCTGTAAGAACAGCGGGGCCCAAGGAAGAAAATAACTTTAATGCAAAGAAAACAGTTTTATTAATCAATGTTTAATAGTAGAATATACAGATTGGAACCCTCTGTTGCAGCATCATATGCTTTCTCTATCTCCAGGCAAAGTGGGACAATAAAATTGCTCTGTTTTATATGTCTTACACAATACACAGTTGTATGAAACAGAACATGTTAATTAATATTTTACTAATAATTACATCACATGAGGGCTGTCAAATGACAAATCTGTGGCCTCTCCATAATTCTTTTGGGCTTTTACATGTTAAGCATCATAAAACTGACAACAGAATTTTTTTTCAGATTAAGGAATTATTTGGGTAGAATAATAGGGTCTATTTGACAAAGCATAAAAATGTGGTCTGAACAGTGCTACTGAGTAAAAGTGACATCTTTCACTCAGTTTCATGCTATTTTGACACACTGAGTGGTGCCAGACATTTTGGTCGCTGTGCCCCACTGAATGACATATTTTTGTAATTCCAGATTCCAAGATGGCATTCTGTTCACATGAGGAACACAATAAAAAGCCACTCAAATGCTTGTCAGTAACTACATTTACATGCATGGAGAATTACGCAAATAACCTGGTTTCGGGTTGACGCATGTAAAGGTCATATAACCATTATAACTCAGAATAATGTGGGTAAACTCGTACTCTGAATTATAAAATACCCATTTAAGAAGCCTGGCTTACTTTGATATTAAAGGGGGTAGCTGGCAGCCACACCTTTTCATAACTTGTTGCTGTTATAACTGCTAAGGCACTGCTGAAAGATAATGCTTTGGTGAGAAAGAGAGATGTAGAGGTCATACCAATTTCTGCACACCTAGGAGAATTTTCCTTTATTACTGTCAATCAATTTTTACCATGTGATACATGCTCTCTCATAAGTAATACCAATACTAATACCTCCAGAGAATACGTTATGCTTGCTGCTATGTGCTTTTTTCTTAGCTACAATAAATGACTGGAAAATTAAATACTAATGGCATTTGGGTGGGTTGAGTGGGTGGACATTAAGCTTCTTCACAATTCCACATTGTTTGCGATTTTAGAAATCTGAAAAAAAATTCTTTATGCACACCTCCACATTTGTGCATTATGGAATGAAATCAATGCCACAACTCTAAAGCTTGAAACAAGGTTTTGAATAGTTGTAATTTAGTTTTGAAAGTTTGAAAATAGTTTTGAAAGTCTGAAGCTCAGTTTTGAATCTTTGTAATTCCAGTTTGAATACTTGCAAAAACATTTGAATCCTTGAAACTTAATGTTTGTACTAGTCTATTTAATTGTTACACGTAATGAAATCACACATTTACAAGTAAACCTAGGGACTGATGTGGCCGCTGACAGTGTATGGAAAAGTATAAGGAAAAACTAGAAAGGATTATCAACTCATTTATTAGAAAATGGCTTGGAGCCCCACACTGTCTAAGCAGTGTAGCCTTGGACAGGAAAGGCATGTCAGAGCTGCCGATACCTAGCCTGACAGAGGAGTACAAGTGTGCCAAGTTAGACTGGAAATGACTCTGACCCAGTCAAAGGATCCAGTGGTTAAGAGCATAGTACCCAGAGTTAAAACAGGGAGGAAGTGGAACCCAAAAGAGGCAGTGCAGCAAGCAAAGGCAGCACTTAAACATAGGGACATCTTAGGCCAGGTGCAGCAAGGCGTGGGGGCTTAGGGCTGTGTGCAGGGAAACCTATGTGGAGTAAGGCAACAGTAGTAGAAAAAAGAAAGCTGGTAGTTGAAGAAATATATCGTCAGGAGGAGGTAGTAAGCTGTACTAAGGCAGTGTTGCAGGCAAAACAAGGACAGTGGGTGAATTGGTAGAGTGTAGAGAAGAGAAGTTTGAAGTGGAGAGAGCTGTGGAGTATGGAGGCAAGCAGAATTAGATTTATTATAGGGGATACTTATGATGTGCTGCCATCCCGTTGTGTTCCAGCGTATGTACATTTAGGCATATACTGTCATGGTGTACCAGCGTATGTACATTTAGGCATATACTGTCATGGTGTACCAGCGTATGTACATTTAGGCATATACTGTCATGGTGTAAAGTTAGTCTTTCCCAAGGGCGATACGCTTGACGTCACAACCAGGTGTTGAAATGTTTGGCAGCTGCAGTTGAGGAAAAACGGCTAGAAGTAAATTCTTTAGCTATTAGTAAGCTATTAGTAGTATTAGGAAGTTAAAGAGATTGCATTTGTACGTGAGGGAGAAAAAGTTAGATCAAGGGAGCGTGCACGCAGGCGCAAGCCAGGACAGCTAGGAGTGGGCGGAGACTGGAAAATAAAGGTAAACTTGTATGAGCAGTTAACTACGGCTGGATATGCTACTGTGATATGAGGTGCAGAAGCTGGTTTATTTTATCGAGCTCATGGTCCCCTGGGAAGACAGAGTTGATGAGGCAAACAAGCGGAAGAAAGCAAGACATAACACTGTTTGGCTGTATTTATGGGATTGTACTGTATCGTACTGTGGTATTGAGGGGGGTCTGTACTGCTAGCTAGGGAAGTGCCCATCAGTCAAGTATAGGCATGGTAGCACATACATACACACACACACACACACACTCCCCGTACCCGAACCAGGGACGACCTTTCCCTAACCCAGGAATAGTATCCAACCGGGGTTATTTCATCCCAACCCCCAACCCCTATCCTACACAGGGTTTGAATCCTCCCCTCCCTTTGCACTCACACACACTGTTTAGCTGTGTTGTCTAGTTGTGTTGATGTATCAGTTAGGCAGGCTTGTATTGGTATGGCTAGGATAATGCTTAGTCAAGGCTAGGCTCAAGGCTAACCAAGGCTAGGGTAATGCTAGGTTGGCAGGCATTAGATGGTGAGGGTGAAAGGGAGTTGTGAGGTGGTGGCATAGAGGGGGTGTTTCCAGGACGCTGGAATACACAGTTAAGCCTTCTTGAGGTGTTGTGGCCTAATTTAATGAAACATCGGTGAAGGAAGGTGCCCACTTGATAACCTCAATGACGTGCCGCATACCGCTGTTGGCTAGGGTAGGTAACTGGCTCTGACTCTGTAGATCTATGACGGTATAGCCTGATGTCTGCTATGGTGTTGTATCTGATGGTGGTTATATCACTCGTTTGTTTTGTTTTTTTAATCTGAATTGGGCTTCTACAAGTGTTTACCTTGGATCATGACACAAGGGATAGTAACATCTTGTCCTGTGTATTAATGAATGATAAAAATTACCTCTGTTTGTTTTCTCTCTCCACACACCTTTCCCTGCAGTTGTCTCAGATGAAATAACAGGATTTCTGGGCTCCACTGCCTGTGACAGTCTGAGGTTTCAAAATCCTATGTGTCATGTTCATGCTAATGCTGAAAACATGCTGGAAATCCATCCAAACCGTGTCTTTCTCGTGTTCAAGTGTTTCCGCATTATAGATCTCATGCATTCATAGGGATAGTGGCTATATTTGAAATGCCTGCTACTCAAACCTGGTTGTAATGCAATCCAAATCCACCACAGAAACAAACATGGCAATACCACCTCTAATTGGAATTATAGCTGATAGTCTGACATTAGCTCTAGTATTGTCTACATGGTGTTTGGGCTATTTGAGAAATGATCATAAAAACAATCAATTAGTAATGACTGATTTAAATACATTTTTGTGTATCAATGTGTAAACATTCATCAAAAACATCTACTCTACATTTCTCCACTGGTTCTGCTTGCTTCCCATTTAACTTGACGCCACCCACTTGTAACTAGAGTGGGCTCATTATGCTGTGTGTGTGCAAAGCAAAAATGGAACAAGGAGAAAGGGAAGAGTAATAGAGTTGATTTAGTCCCCATGAAAGGTAAAATGTCTGTTGTTTAAGTAGCGTGAACACGGAGTGATGCCTTCCAACAATAACACTTGCCCTGTCTATAGCAGTCCCCACCATGTTTTGGATGTCCAAGCCATACTCTCTCAGAAAGGCAATAATTGCTTCTGATATACCATTAGCATTAGCATTGAGAAGCTCAACAAGCCCTAGATAGGTACTGACAAACTTGCCGTGTTTCTGTGATCGGTACTTCACACACATATACAGAAGCTTACTCACTGATATGTCAGTGGTTTCTCATTGAGGTAGAGAGAATAAGGAAAAACACCAATGTCTTCCTTTAACTCCTCTCTCAAGTGTGGTGCCAGGACAGACATCCACTTTGTCCTGTGCATTTTGAACGCTCCTATCTCATCTTGTAATCTGTCAAGTCTTCCACGACATTGATGGAAGTGTGACAGGCACGTAGGTTGCAATCCTGAGTTCACAATGTTTTTGGTCATCTTAGATCGTGCCTTGACCTGCACCAGATGCCATCGGTATAGTGGCATGTCCTTTCAGATCGTTAAGTTGCGCCCTGATCTGTATGTTACAGTATTTGCAACAGGCCTTAGAGCTATCATCTGGACAGGGGCAATCCAAGATTTCAGTTTAGGGTCTCCCACTCCTTTCTGTGCCATTTCTTGTACTTCCCCCATTTCGTCATTATGCTAACTTTCCAGCTTCAACATAGCATGTTAACCGTTGAACTAATATCAATGATGATAACATCAGGGTAAGTACCCCCCCCCCATCCCTAACGATGATTGAATACAATTCATGTTAATCAAACATGGAGCAAACACAACAAAGTATACTGAATTTTGTATCTGTGTGTTTTTGACCATAAAATGTCAGCTTTTATGGTAATATTTTGTTTTTATAATCTTTTTTAAAAAAAAAAGCCCTATGTTGACAAAAGCAGCCCAAATTTAATCTACCAGACCAAGGCTTTTTTCCCAGCCCATCGTAATCAAAAGATGCCCAATTGGCCAGAAACCCACCTAATATGGCAACACTGTAGAAAACAGTTCAAATACTGCATAGATTTACAGTTTAGGGGCTGTAGTGTGTGCAGGAGACAGCAATCGATCCCCCCCTTGGATCAGACAGAATACAGACCCCCAAAAGACTAATCACAGTCTTCTCCCAGGACCTTGATCAAAGGTTGAGACCCCTGCTGTGCTCCCAGGAACCCCCTTCGCAGCAAAAGGTGGATTGCCCCCATAAAGCTGCCAAAAAGTAACTCTTTGCAGGTTCAACGAGTCCGCTCTGGTGCCATCAGAAGATGGGACCGTTGGTAAGGGCCGGGGAAACTTACTCTGCATTCCAAGGGAGACACAGAATAAGAAGATCAAAGGGTTCTACAACACACTGTATAAATGTGATTTCTGTATGTGTTTTATTAGATTTGAACTTCACATCCTTTGGCAGATGATGTAACCTACTCCTCAATGTATTATCTTAGTTATTCAAGGCACACAGAATGTGTTATGAAGACTTTTGGTTTACCCGCCAGTGTTTTATGGTAAGACAGTGATGTTTGGTATCATACAAACACATTTGCTGTGAGGTGATCAAATATGTCATTCGTATCCCTAAAGGAGCAAGAAGAACGATGTTTTCCAAACCTAAGCTGGAAAGGCAGTTCTTCTAAATGCCAATCATCTGTCATCAGGTCGTAAATTTGATGAATG
>CABFOQ010054257.1:12930-28271 GCA_900660455.1 Gephyroberyx darwinii
CCTCTGTTCCATAGTGTTAAACTGAAATTAGAGCAGCCCTCCAGGGGATGTTGTCCATTAGGAGCCTGAGCGATAGAAATAGCCGCTAATAACATCTCAAAAGAGCTAGTAACAAAATCTGTCCTGGTCTTTCTGATTCTTATGTGAATGTGATGATGAATGTTTCATTGGAAACAGTGCAGAGATATCAAACACAGAGATCTAAAGCTCCCACAGGGATAACCCGAGGACTGCCACAACATTCAGAGCCATAGATTATATATAGTTTAATATAGCTCTGGTGATAATCCCAGGCTGTTTTTTGGCCAAGGATGGTGATGTGTAACATATGCAAGCTGTTGTTCCAATGATAGAAGAAGAAGAAGAAGAAGGACACTTTATTGGTCCACACATTTTGTGATAATGGTAATCAGAGACATAGTGGAGGTTAAACCCAGTTTAAACTGGTAAAAGTCAGTTTTTCAAGCTAGTATAATTCTTTATAATGTAAATTTATTGTATCCATGTAGGAACAAACTGTCGCATGAAGTAAGGATGCTTTGAAGAACATAAAATATTGATCATTATGGTCAGGTGATTGTACAGAGGGCTAAACATTGCATTACTGTTTTGTTCTTATTAGCACTATTATATACTGTTTTGTTATGTTGTGTCCCATGTCTCCAGTGTATGTTGCTGCTGTTTTGGAAACATTTTGTTCGTGGTGATGACTGACTGCAGGTCATAGTTTTTATTTACCCATAACTCACTGATGATAATTATGTCACAGGGATGGAGGTCTATCCTGCCACCTCCCAACTCCTGGAGTTTGTCCCAGAGCCATTACTGGCCGGCGTGATGGGCGGGGTGGGCTTCATGTGTCTGGCACTGGTCTTGCTCCTGGGGTCCGCCTGTGTCATAAGCCACAAGAGGGACCAGCGCCGTAGAAAGAGAAAGGATGGTAAAAAAAAGCCCCTCACTCCAGCGACTCACTTTGATGAACTGCATCATGAATATCATCATTTATTCAATGAAATATTGAAGGCACTTTCAATCCATTGCATAAATCATACCTCACTGCATGGATTTGGCACCGCGCTTGTTCCCCACTTGTCCATTCTGTGGTAAAAGTTATTGATGTCATTTACATTACTTGCTAATTACGGTCATTTCTCATTAGTGGCTGATAAATGTGAGTGTAATTAACTTTTTGGACACGGCTGGGTGCCTCGGGCCTTTTAATCGGCTCTTATTAGGGTTGATTATGTTTTTACTTCTCGGTCAGTGTGGTTGTATCCTAATGAGTCAGATACCATCTTGCCCCTCTCCCTCCCTTTCAGAGCTTCCTCCTGCCATCTATAAATGTCCCCCATCAATGTAAGTACCCCTCCGTCATGTCATTATAATACCTCCCATTGATGTTTTCCTCTGCTTCCTTTAGAAACTAAAATAGAAGTGTTTCAACTATAATGCTTTGATTCATGACCACTGTCCTTGTCTTGCTGTCTCTCACTCTCCCACCCCTCTTTTATTTTCTCCCTTGCTCTCTTTATCTCTGTCTCTATTTTTCTCTCTCTCTCTTACACCTCCGCTATTTCTTACTGTTGTTCTTCTTTCACTCCCTTCTCTCTCTCTGTCTCTCTCTGTGTTAGAAGGACGTCAGACACCGGCAGTCCAGACAGTGTGTTGAAGAAAAGCCTACTTCAAACCCGTTCCCTCTATCCCACCATCTCCTCTACCACCACCACCTCCTCTTCACAGTCTGATTGTTCCTCCTTCAGCAAGGATAGCCACACTGAGTATCAGAACCAGCGTCACCAACACCCGTCTACCTTTCCCCATCCTCTTAACCCCGCCGACAATAGAGGTCACCTTACCAGGGCAGCATCCACTCCAACGTCTCCTTCCCTGGAGCTAATCTCTAGAGGCCCAGATGGGCGCTTCATAGTCCAGCCTTATGACCAGGCCTCCACATTGAGTGTCCATACCATAAGAAGAAGCCTAAGGAAGGACCGCTCCCAATCTACTAGTATCCAGAGGTCTGTGTCACTGCACTCAGAGAGGGGAGACAGGAAAGAGCCGCCATTTGTGCTCTCCGTTGATCTCCCACCTTGGGGACTGGTAGAGTCCAATTCCACGAGTCCGGTTCGGCACCTGTCCCACCATGGACATTGTATCATGGATCAGGAGGCAGGCTGTGAGGGCTGCCCTGAACTTAGTAGCCTGTACTCAGACAACAGCCACACCTTAGCCACCATTCCTCATTCAGAAAGAGACATCGGTACCACATACCCTACCCTGAAGAGCGTTGGCCAGCCCTCCACCACTGCCAGCACCCTGGTGCTCCAGATGGAGCATGAGAGGGAGAGAGGTAACCTGAGCCGCTGTCTGAAATTGGCCCAGGAGAGAGAGGAGTTGGAGAGGGAGCTGCAGAAGTACACGCTGGATAGAAACACTGCAGAAGAAATGAGCAGGGAGCCAGACTTGGAGCTGGAGGAGAGGAACAGGAGAGAGACCAGTGACAATGAGCTTGTGTGGAAACTTAAGAGCAGCACTTTCCCACACAGTCAGCCCCAGGGCAGCAAGGGGAGCTGTAGTCTATTACAGGGCCCGTCTTCTTCATCCTCAGTCCACTGGGAAACCCATCCTCTCATCTTCGCCAGCACCGTGGTCCCAGCAAAGACCTCTCTCGGTGGGTCTCCAACTGTGAGCCCTTCATATTGCAGCTTTGCTACCCAGCATCCTGCTCCATCATTCACCAAACAGACCTCCCTCCGATCTGAGGGGGCAGACGGTCCTTCTAAAGACAGATTAACTCTCCCACATCTCTCCTCAAAGCTCCAGAGACATGAAAGGGTAGAGGCAGGGCTAGAGGGCTATGATAATTCTCCACAATCCACACTCATAGAAATGCAAAGGAATGATTCATGCTCTGAGGCATGGAGGCAGAACAATCTTAGCCATGGCAGACTTTCAACAATGTCATCTTCCCATACCAATAAATACACTGAAAGATCTAATTTCACTGGCAGTGCAGTGCCAGAGTCTTCAGAAGCAGAGATAGCGCTCCCCAAGACACACAGTGAAGACATGTGTATTGAGATGAGTGTAGATGAGCCAGAGTTGGAGGTCTCTGTAATACGGCCAACAACTCCCATGCTACACCACAGGATTGCCTCTCATCTACAAGGCGGCCACTCATTGACTCGCAAACACCAGTATGAGGACATGAGGAGCACAAGCTTTAGTCTTGTACCTGGGGAGGATTTGGAGAGGAGACCTGAGAGGTCCGATAGGGTCGCATCCTCCCCGCAGCCTCCACGGCCAAAACTGTGGAAAGCTGTGGGCCGAGGCTCTCAGAACTGGGACTGCAAGCAGCGCAGCCGGAGCCTAGACTCCAAGAGACAGGACCAGAGCAAGTTCTTGACCCCTGATGCCTGGATAGACTCTCTCAGCCAAGAGAACTGCTCCACTGCATTTTCCTTCCAGTCAGACTCTCTGTTCTGGACACCTCAGAGCACCCCTATTCTGAAGACCCCCAGATCTCCTGCAGATTCTCCCTCTGCTGCCCACTCGCTTCTACCCCAACCCCTAGAGCAGCCTCCCAGTGCCCCCCCTTCACCTCCTAGTGTGGACCCATCATCTCCAAGGAGCACTCCACAGAAGCTTATCCCAAATCCCACTGTACCTTGCCACCATGAACCAAGAAGAGATACGTCCATGTTCCCCGATGCCTCCAGGTGGCCAATCGCCTACCAGGAGACCCGGAGATCAGTGCAGCGCATGGAGGCCATGAACAGAGGTTCCCGATGCTCAGAGAGGGGCCACAAAGACAACTCTAGACTGCCGGAGAGCAGGGGCAGACCACGACACGCCTCACTGTACAGGGACCTCAGTTGCCCTTCACCAGACCCTCCACCACCCTCTGAGGGGAAGAAAGAAGATGAAAAAGATGAGGAGAATGATGACAAGCACAGCAGTCAGGAGGCAGAAGTGGAGATAGGAGGCTATGGGGGAGTGCCAGAGTCTGGGGGTAGCTACAGCAGTTACGCCAGCAGTGGCCGGGGGAGCTTAGAGCCAGCTAACGGACGCCTGTCCCTTTGCATGTCCCCAACCCTCACCAGCTCACCCGAGACTGTAGAAGAGAGCCAGGCGAACACAGAAGACAAAGACCTTCACCAAATGGAAACAGGCAAAAGGTATTAGGACATAATAAATGAGGAAGACAATGCAAAACGCAAACACAGTACAACAGGACTCTTTGTAGCTTTGTAGTTGAGGTGTCAATTCAAGGTGAAGACGATAAAAGAGCATTGTATTGAGTAATGAAGCATGAAAGAAAAAAGAAATAATTGATTTACCCAGTGATGTAACAGATTTTCAAGCATAACATTGTTAAAAAGCTAAAGTAACCAAGTAAAACGGCTTAATAAGTATATATAAAGAATACTGAAGAGATAAATACTAGCACACGCACACCAAATAATCTGTACATTTTTTATTTTAAATGGGAATGGAGTTTACAGGTTAAAGTATGACGCAGAGTTGTTTGGATAGAAGAAGAATATGGAGCAGAAACAAAGAGGAACAGAATTGGGTTTCGTTGAGTGGGCTAATATATCTTCTAATGGGAGTGTAGTGCCGTTACTGCCGTTAAATTAATGTTAATGACCGTGTGTGTGCATTGAGAACATCGTAACTTGAAGAATAGCCTAATCTGTGTGTGTATTTGTATTACGTCTTGACTGTAGATGATGTTTTGTGCTCTCTCCAGGAGAAAGGCCTCAGTCGATGAAAATTATGAGTGGGATGCTGCCGATGTCTGCTTGCAGCCTGGAGACCACGATGGTGAGGATTTTTTAAAAATTTTAAAGGTTGCATAGTTGCACATAGTTTCAATCAAATTATGGTGAAAAAGTAATAGTGTGTGGATTTCAACAATTCTCTCATGATGAATGATTACTCAGTCAAGATTACTCATGATTACTCAGTCCAGCACCTAAACTGAATGTTCAAATGTTTCTGTCCGCTTTATGATCACCCACCACGTCCCTATGTGCGTAGTATGTGTGGGAGAGCAAGATGGAGGCGAAGGGGGCAACAGGGCACTGGCATTTCATAGAATAGCGTCTGCTCTATAATATCAGGGCATTCAAAGATAATTTGCCCAGCTTCTTTTTACCACAGGCCTGCCACCTTCATTGAAACTACATGAGTCTACTCACTGCTGTAGCCTTCCCAGCATGCAGTGCTCTGCTAAGGCACTGACAAATTGCACCCAGCTCTCTTTGCTCCGGGGGCATCGTCAAAGCAGCTGCTACTCTGAGCCAGAACCAGACACCGTGCTGTTCTGACAGCTCCAGCCCTTGGCTCGACTCAGCTGATGTGTCCTTTCACTTATTGACTCATAACAAAAACCATCAAAAGTGCATGTGGCGGGACATTGAGTTTTTCACTGTCCTTTGTCACTGTTGACTAATCAAATTACTAAAAGGTAATGCAGAATGTCAGCTTTTGATTTGGGGTATACTGTTTGGTCGCTGTGTTGAACTTGTTTTGATCCGTGACGGTTGTTGTAGTCAGTCACACCAAATACAGGTCACCATAACTACTGGGACATACAGTATTTACTTGAATTAAAGTAATGTAGACACAAAACTTAAGCAGATCTTTAAACATTTGTTCAGGTTTATGACCAATCACCACCACCACCACACTCTTGATATTTTCCTGTGAGACAGCCTGCCAAGCCTGAATGCAGTCTTCTACATCTCAAAGTATTTCAGCTGGATTTTGATGTAGAATGGCTTTGACACATACTCCTTTGTTTATTCAATGATTCACTCAATGCCCACACCAGGGAGAGAAAGTCTAACCCATTACCACATAAATGCTTTTGGCTGTGGCTGGTTAATTTTTCCACATCACCAATTACTTTGGAATTTCTTTTGTTTTGTTTTCTTTTTCTTTCACAGTTTCTCCAGAGGTATCATTAATATACCTTACATAACCCTAACCTTACCCTCTCCACTCTGGATGACAATCTTACTTTCCTTTTCTGGTCCAAGTCCTTGTTCAGTGAAGCAACTCAGCCATCCGATGATTATGGGTAATTGCAGAAGGTCAGTTAAGTTGTAAAGCTCATCCTTGTTTATTTTCTATGGAAACGGAAGGGACCACGCTGGAGGGAGGAAAAAAGGGTTTTCCTTGCTGCTAGAGCTTAGGGCCGAGACATTACTCAACCAAATAATCTCCAAATTGTACCAGAGCATTGTGGGGTATCCATCCCATAACTGAAATACCACCGAGAGGCTCCAAGAGGCATTTACTGTAAAGCGATGTTTCACTTTGGTAGAATATTTTCATTTTCTGGTGCACATACCTCCATATAAACCCATAAATGATCAACCACCATGTGCTGCTCTGGGGATCTATAGTCAGCACCATGCCTTCATTTTTTGTATTCATCGATTTCAAAAGGAACACATTAACAAGGAAAAGTAGAAAAGTTAAAACATTTCTTTCCGTGTCCTTGATCATACTTTCAAGAGAGGTATTTGAAATTATTGACATTTAGAGCTGAGGAGGAAATCCTGAATGTCAGATTTGACTGCAGATGCCCAGGGGACCTAATGTTGGATGTGGAGTGCTCCTTAGCTTTGATGTAGGTGTGCCTGCCGAAAAGGGAAAATGCTCTACCAAAGAAAGAAAAAGTACATGACACAGTGCAAGGATAGGCTAAAGGGAAATTCTGTGGGTCAAGTGAGATAAAAACAGCACACGCAGATGAAGACAACACAACAGAAATATTGCTTGAAGAGAAAAACTTCTCGGAGAAAGACGACTACATTGAGGGGTCTAACTTTATCAGATTGTTGTGCCCACTCATGACAATTCTCTTAAAAGTAAACCGTCTTTTATTAAGTCCTAAAATAGTCCATTCATAACTAGCAAAAGAATCGTACCCGTGAAAGATCAACCTACAGTTCTCTGCTATAGATAGTTCATAATTAAAGTCCATAGTTTAAATGTCAAAATAACCCTTATAGAGACTGGATTCTTTATATTTTGAAGATATTAAACAATAAAATTATTATATTAAAATGTTTATATTAAATAGATATACAATATATAACTTAATTTAGAAATGTTCCTTGTTTTAGTTAAAAGCAAACATACAGTGCTTGTCTCAGAGACTCAGGAACAGGTTCCCCATATAGGATGGCTGCAGGTTTGTTTCAAAGCAAGAACAACAATCTCCTCTCTATGCTATGCTATCTCTATGTAAGATCCACAGAACCAAGACTCTAATATATGATGGCATACAGATATACAGCTTGATTTGGCTGGGTAACTAATGGGTAACTAACTTTATTGACTGATATAATGCTTGTCTTACATCCGAATGAGCTTCTAATTATACTAATGGTATTACTACTGCACCAGAAAAGTACCCTTATCCCCAGAAATTATTTGGGTTAATGTCACAGTCATCTTTTTAATCTTCTCCAATTCCATTTATGGTGAGTTTTATATCAATGTGACATCAGAGATCATGGGGTGAGACAAACCCATATTTCTTTCCTCTGGCTGTGGAGGACAGTATTCACAATGTTGGGCACAAACACTGCAAAATGTTGAATATAGACAAGTGCAAACTGTGCAAGGGCACATTAGGATCTTATTTTACAGGTGGACTTCTATCCTATTGACCCTCAAAACAGTAGCTCACACTGATAAATACCATTTCTACTTTTCAGTACAATTATGTGGTGTGGCTTAATTACCTGTCAACTCCAGCATGAACTGTTCCTCTGAAATGTGTCTCATCGCTGGCACTGACACATTTCTTAATTATCCTAATTAAGGAAAAAGCAAAACAAAAAAAGCTTAAAAAGCAAAATTACTCCTTCAAAGAGTAATGCCAGAACATAAAAAAACAATGTAATTTGAGTCAATCTGCTTTAGTTATTTGTGTCTCAGATCTGTGAAAAGAAAACTGGTTACTGGGATTGTGTTGGGGGTTGCTCAGGAAATCCTATGAGGCTATACAGAGTGTACTGAAAACTACAAGGTTATACCAAAGTGAAATATCGCTCTTATAATCTGTAATTGTCCCGCCACCAATGACTTTTGTTAATAAAGTGATATATTTGATTGAAGACATTAATTTCATTCTGTGATACAAGGACAAACACTGTTTTACATGTATATGATATTAGAAATGTTTTTTTTCTTTTTGTAACGTTCATAAATACTAGAATGAAATAGAACTGTATTTTAAGTGCTGATGGCTTAAAGGCGCAATGAAATGAAAAAAAACTTTTTTACCTTGTTACCTAATTCACCATATCACAACATTCCCCCATTTAACAATAAATGCCAAAAAACTTAAAAAATGTTTATTTTCTTGTATTTTTATATCAAAATCCCATTACTTTTACTTTGTGGAAACAGCTTTACTTACTCTCATACCCACAGGCGTATACATACAAATTTCAACCAATAATACCATCACAGATTTTTGAACAATCCATCCTCCACCCATCCCATCATATAAAACCTGCATCTTCTCAACTTTTAAAATGACACAAGTGGCAACGTGATATGGGGAGGATTTTTTTGTTTCCTTTTCCTAAGGCACCATTTGTGTGGCTGAAATGTATTCATTTTGAAGAATTTGGAAATTGTGACAGCTCAAGATTAAGCACAAAGCATTTCAGTTTATTGTATCCGATAGGCTTCATTGCCTTTGTTTGTTATGGTTTAACCCAGTAATTTTGTAACAGTACCCTCCTGCTTTATGACCTGCCCCAACATCCTGTTTCAACCAGAACTACATTGTTACGAAGCAAGACACCATCGAAATACCCCTTCCTTGTTACTGTAAGAAAATTCCACAAGGCTTATTTTCCATGCCCTCTCTGGGCGGCATTCCCAGGGGAGGTCTGGTGATTAGTAATTTTTACCTCAGGATCACAGGAATTGTATCCCGCCCAGAATGAACATGTCAGTGGTTTTCTCTAGCTACCCTGGTAAAAGTCCTCTCTGAAATTACCTTGTGTATTTTGAATCAACCCTGACATCCTCAAGCAGACTGCAAATTGAGAGTTACCAACTTGCACACCTGGAATTTGGATTACAAGAGCCATATAGCTAATAGGATGATACCAATAATAAAAGTAGATAATATGATTCAGCAGGGAAATAAATAAATAGAATATAAGCGCACAAATAGAATAGAGAAAAGCAGCAAAAGAAGATTTAACCACAATTTGGCCCCAAGGAAAATAGAGAAAATATTGAAGAGGAATGCAGGAGCTGCTGCTCCCCTTGAAAAGAGTTATGGAGCCACTTGAAGAGAGTTTTGCCAGATTTGCTGTACTGTGGGTGACATTGTGTATCGGGTCCCTGGATTACCACGGTTCCCCAGCAAAATATTGTACTGTCCGGATGACTGACTGAAATTACCGATGTGCATGGGCAAAATCAAATTACCAACCTCCCCTGGTAACACTAATGCTGTCCAGAGAAGTCAAACTCTTCAAGAATGTATATGTAAGAATACCTTAAATCTAGATGTTCAAAACAATTCCAGACTGTGTCTTTATGTTTACCTTTATCTGAATTCATTTCAATACTCATGCCCATCTGAAATTAACTGCCAGGTACTGACAATGTTCTTAATGTTCTGTCTCCTTTACCCGGAGGTGTAAAACAGACAAAATTAAAAGCTGTACTTTTGTCTAACATGGCTCTTTTGATGCTAGACTCGACAGCAGGGGTTTTCAACATTTTTGAACCTCAAACTCACCCTGGAACCCATGCTCATTAAAACATGACTCATGTCATTTGATGAGACCCACCGTTTACAGGCCATTTAGGATCTCTAACCAAAATCACCACACTGCTCCAACACTAATGGCTTTGACTGTACATCATCTTGAGGGTTTAGTGGCCATAGAAATTGTACGTTCAATGTACATTTGACCAGGTTTCAGCTGCAGAAGTGTGACATTGTCACTGATATTTGTGTACCACAGTGACTGATGCAGGTTTTTCTGTATTATTTAACCTTGCAGATGTATCCCCAATTATTTTGTCCCCCTCTTCAAGTAAGAAGCAGGTATTTTGTTTGCATGAGAGAAAGAATGAGGATGGCAATTAGTGACTATAGCTGGGGATACAGCACAGCTATTATCTCCTGCCAAGTGTAAAATTAGTATGATTAGCAGCAGTATTACCATAGAAATATTGTTGGCTGTGGATAATTTAAAGATTGAAACCTAAATGAGAGTTTTTCAATCGTTCGATCTGCACATCCAGCATTCAGCGGGAGAGATGAGAATTCACAACATGTCAGTAAAGTTAATTACCTCACCGAATGCCTCGCAGCAGAGTGCGGAATAACAGCATTATGGGAGAGGATGCTTTTACACCTACAGCTTCTTTGTTAACCCCTATTGTACTTTCATTAGACTTTGGACCCGAGACAGACCTTTTGAAAAACATCTGTGTACTTGTTATCCCAAGAGAAATAACCTTGCAGTACATGGTTTATTCTCTCATTGATTCCAATGTTCATCATATGTTTGGTAAAGGAAAATGATTTGTATTATATATATATATATACATACACATTATATATGTGTGTGTATACTACTATAAAGGAATTATGAATTTGAATTCTTATACATATTGAACTATTTATGGTTAATGGGTTTATGTGAGTTTTCTCAACCTTATAATTCAAGGTTGTTTTGCTCGAAAGGTGACAGCAATGACAATGTCAAGAGCTACGTCAATAAATGTGATGTGATGCAATTTATCTGACACCATGCCTTATTATACTCCTCTGGGCCTACTCTTGTTTATGTTTGGATTATGGATTGTACTTTTAATTTGTTTTCAAAATTATATTTTTGATGTCACTTTTAAAGATATTCCCCTGTTTTTTTTACAATACATATACAGAATGGTATTGGAAGACAACTGTAGTTCATTTGTTTTTTTATGTTTTGTGAATTGTTTATGTGTGTGTGTGTAAAAAGATGTAAACGGTTGCTGAATAAATTCTCCTTAAACACATTAGCTGAATCTTGTTTGCACTTCATTTAAATGAAAACATTATACAGTAAAACAACTGATGGAAAGTAAAATTTGTTTGTTTACATTACATTACATCACAGTCATTTAGCAGACACTTTTATCCAAAGCGACTTACAATAAATGCATTCAACATAGGTAGGCAAGAGAACTACTAGTCACCAGAAATCATAAGAGCATTTCCTTCCTAAACAAGCATCTAAGAGCAGAACCAGTGCTAGGTAAAAATGCAATAAGTTATCTACCTACTTTTTAAATAAACAAATGAGACAAATAAGTGAATCAAATAAACAAGAGCTAATAAACAAGAGCCCAGGCAAATAAGTGAAGACAAATAGGCAAGTGCTAAGAGGAAGGGTCAGGATAGTGTTTCCTGAAGAGGTGGGTTTTCAGCCTGAGGCGAAAGATGGGCAGCGACTCTGCTGTCCTGACATCAGTGGGGAGTTCATTCCACCACTGTGGGGCCAGGAGTTCATTCCACCACTGTGGTCCCTCAGTGTCTCTTCAAATAGAGCATTTCCCTACATAAATCAAAGTTAAAAGCATAACGGGAGCACTGCAAACACCTTTGGTCATTTTTTTAAAAGAAGTAACCATTTTTACACTTCAATAACATCACAGGTCTTAGTTTTCTGGTTTTCTGGCATTGGATGAAAGGTGTTCATGTTCACAAACATTGATTGGAGTCTGTTATTCCATAGCAATAACATGTGAATTCTTAAACTGATTGGTATTCCCCTTTGCTCATTTTGGAGAGTGTTTTGCATACACAACTACTTTCAAAATCAATAGAACTTTGTTGATCTGAGCCCCTTGAAAAATGAGGTTATTTTGGGAGGAAGGAATAGGTGATGACATGCATAGAAATTATTTGCTAAAGTTTATTCAAAATATAAAACATGAATAGGCCTACAAATTGAGAAATACTACCCTACAACTACAACCCCTCCAGTAAGCTTGCATTCAATTTTGGAAATTTTCAAACAAGCAAGAACATATATATCACTATTTGACATGGACTTCTGAGATGGAATGAAATCATAGTGGTTTGACTTGTCACTATACTGCTATACTAACTAGTATAGTTATGGTTATTCTCATTAGTTATTTCCCTCACCACACCACGCATCAACCACACTTGTCCATCTTCCACCCCACATTCTCCCTCTCTACCCTCCCCACCCATCCAATCCCTCTCCACCTTTTCCCTCTCCACCTCCCGCCCTACCCTATCTTTCGCCTCTCTCCCCTAATGAGGTCCTCGACCTTGTTACATCTAGCCGCCTGACCACGTTCTCCCTTGACACAGTCCCCTCCTCTGTCCTTCAGTCTGTTGCACCCGAACTCCTTCCCTTCCTAACCCACTTCATCAACACATCTCCAGTGTCAGGATGCATTCCCTCTGCTTTGAAAACTGCCAGTCAACCCCCTTTTGAAAAAATCCTTGACCCTTGACCCCTCTGAGGTCAAAAACTATAAAAAGTCCTCCTATCCAAAACACTTGAATGTGCTGTCTTTAATCAACTGTCTTTGTATCTAGAGCAAACTCTCTCTCTTCTGTCCTGATACTCCTGGACCTGTCTGCAGTGTTTGACACGATGAACCACCAGATCCTCCTCTCCACCCTCGAGGTGGGTGTCTCAGCAATCTCCCTGTTTGCATCCTACCTGACGGGTCACTCCTATCAGGTGACGTGGAGAGAGTTTGTCAGAACCACACAGGCTGGGGTTCCGCAAGGTTCAGTTCTGGGTCCTCTTCTTTGTTCCCTTTACACAATGTCTCTTGGTTTTGTTATTCATTCACATAACTTCACCTACCACTGCTATGCCGACGACACCCAACTGATCTTGTCATTCCCCCCTCTGACACGCAACTGGCAGACATCTCGGAGTGGATGTCAATGCATCACTTGAAGCTCAACCTTGACAAGACTGAGCTGGTGTTCCTGCCGGGGAAGGGATGCCCGCACCTGCCCATCACCAGTCTGATGGAGGCCCGACACCTTATTAAGACACTTTATGTTGGTTTTTCCTTTAATTTGTCACCCATCTATATATTTATATATATATAACTTACACAGTGCTAACTTGTTTTCAGTCATCTTTGGCAATGCTCAGTTGGCACCCTAACATTTAAGGTCACTCAACTAATGCTTTTGCACACAATTGCCCCCTGCTGTCACTGCAGTTGTCCTTATGATATTGCCAATCAGTGAACAATGCCATTCATCTTAAAACTCTCTTAGGATCTCTACCATTTATCCTTTACATATACATATACATACTTTTATTAATACATACTTATGCTTATATATTTTACTCATATACAGTAAACTGCACATATTTCATAACTATTAATCTAAGTAAGTTTTAAGTAAGCAGTCAATACTGTTAGTAACAGTTGAAGTAAATTCCCATATACTCTTTCCCATACCTTCCACTCTGCAGTCAAAGTGATGCAATTGTCAGCAGTGTACATTTACTTTGCCCCTCAGTTGATATATTCTACTTTATTGATTAGTGATTGATTGTTTTATTTTCTATTGTTGATACAAATTTAATTTACATTTTGAACTGGTAGCGGACCAGTTCAAAATGTAAATTAAATTTGTCAGTCTTTTATTTTTAATAAATTAACAAAACACTCCAAAAACCTGTTTTTGCTTTGTCATTGCGGAGTATTGTGAGTAGATTGATGAAAAAGATATGAGAGATAAGATGAGTCTGAAACATAACAAAATGTGGAAAACTTGAAAGGGTCTGAAAACCTTCCGTATGTCTTCGGGGTGCTATTTCCTTGGAAAGTGCACTGTGGTGCAAGCATATAACATATAACCTACCTACTGAAGCCTCTAGCAGCCAACAAATTCCATTTCATTATATGGTATGAACATCACAGGCAAAGTCAGACTATATGTCAAGGGTGATCTATTCATTCATGGCTTGCCAGGAGGTGTAAGAAAGCAAATCAACAGGTATGATATGATGAATGTATGGACATGTTCAGCTGTGCAGCTACTCTGAATGAATGCCTGTCGTCAATATCCATCTAGTCTGATTGAGAGCAAACTGTCAAGTATCATAAGACAAATAAGGAATAACATCTTAGATTACGGAACCCTTTTTCTGTAATTACAGTGGGCGTAGGCAATAATAAATGCAACATAATTTGACAAACCTGGGGCCATTTGACTGACTTTGACTAAATATTTAATGGTCTAAACTGGTTAACACACCTTCGACCAGAGAGGAGGGACTAATCAGTGAAATCACCTGCTGTAGTCTTTGGTTGGAGTGAAAACCTGCATACTCTCGGCCCTCCATGGCACATGATTGCTCACACCTGGTCTAAATGTTAGTTTAACAAACCCAACCTTGACAGAAATATGCAGTTCCCAATAGAAAGAAAAAGTGTCCAGTCTCCGTCCCTCTTTTTGACTTTGGCGACCTTTTGAGCCCCTGGTAGAGGGGGCTCAAAATCACAAAGATGACTCGCCTCTTGCCCCCCTTCATTGTTTATTGTGTCCATTTTTTGTCTCTCTTTTCTTTTTAACAATTTAAAGATAACTTGTTTGCATCTTGTACTGTGTATTATTTTTTTGCCAACAAAACCTCCAACTAAAAACAAACAAGCACAAAAAAATGCATTTGTTTACAAATTCAAAGCCCTGTGAAGAAGAGAAATGAAGCGAGATAAGCCACAGATGCTGAGGTGTTAGAGTTGTTAGAGTTGTTTTATAACAGCAAGTAGGTGTTGATAGATACAAGTAGCACAATTTGTAATGAATACAAATTGATGATATTAAAGTAATAATAAATTGGATTACTTTGCTAAGCCATATATTTAGTACTACACCCTAAATAATGCTGGGTTGAAAACAACCCAATCTGGGTAGTTTTTAACTACACCACTGGGTAACTATTGGACCAACCATATGCTGGATTAATTTAACCTAGCAAGATGGGTTGAATATTCAATCCAAATGCTGGTTCATATTAACTACAATGTTGGGTTAATTCTACCTCATACATAGGTTATTATTATTTTCATGTTTCGTTACACGTTACGTACGTACGTTAGACTACACATATCTAGTAAACAGTTAAATTACTTGGATATACTGGCCTATTACAAAATACATCCAACATTTGGTAATGCAAATCATACATATATGCAATAAACACACCTTTAAACAATGTTGGAATATTAGAAAAATATTTATTTTTCAAAAAGCCACAACAACTTCATGAATGCCT
>CABFOQ010054258.1:6656-30160 GCA_900660455.1 Gephyroberyx darwinii
CTGAAGCTGTCCCAGACAGGAAAGGACTTGTACGTCAAGTCAAGTCAAGTCATTTATTGTCAAATGTGCAGCATCACTTACAGTCATACTGTACAATGAAATGTTTTGGACGAGGCACGTTCCAACAGGGTAGGTACACATGAATCACACATCTAGTATATAAAAAATAAAATAAAAATAACAATAAGACAGATTAAGCGCTAAACTAGAATAGAAAGAGAATGTATGAATATGAAAAGCAGCAGGTTTGACAAACATGAATGATCTAGAGATACAGATACAGATGTGCAGGTATAAAGTGCATGTGCATTGCATATAAGTATTGTTCATAAAGTGGCAAGGGTATGAGGTATAGTTCAGTGGTTCAGTAGCCTGATGGCCTGTAAGTAGAAACTCCTTCAGTCGTGAAGTGCGTGACTGACCGCTCCTGTACCGTCTGCCAGACGGTAGCAGGGTGAAAAGTGAGTGTGCTGGGTGGCTGGGGTCTTTAATGATTTTATTGGCCTTTCTGAGGCATCGAGTGAGGTAGATGTTGTCCAGGGTAGGCAGCACCCTGTACATCAAGTGCAGATCAAGACTAAAACTGCTAAAAGCTGTCTGGATAGGCTTATCACTAACATTTGCCAGTTTCAGCTGACTAACATGACCTTTTGCTGACCTTGACACACTGACATGGACATTGACCTGACTTACAGAGTGGTAGTGAAGATCTCCCTCAACCTAGGCTAAGTGCAGGTAACTCTGACCTAGAGAATAAAGAAGAAATCAAGACAAGAAAAAAATAATTGAACTATGTCTTTACTTTTTTTTCTTGTTGTCTCCTACATAATGTGTAATTGTGTAAATAATATTGTGGTATAATAATTACAAAATGTAGGAGACATGTATGCACTTATTAATGTGTATTTGTATTGCTCACTCCCTCACTCTCACTTATGGTAACGTCACATAGTGGCATGGTGGCAGTGAAAATATATGGCACCTGTCCACCTGTAGTTGTGTTGGGTTGAGTAGGAAGCTCATATTTTCTGTTGAGAGCTTTGCCTTTTTGCCAAACTCTGCCCACCACATTTTATGCACAGCATTTCAAGAAAGTCTGATTTTGTAACCTGATGCTTTGTGACTGTTGTTTGGAACCAGTGTGTCACACAGCTTAGCCTCCTTTACTTAGCCTCTCAGTGGCTAATAGTTTGTCTCTTGATAGTCATTATGAATGGAGTAGCTTAAAAACCAAAACACGCCTCCTTGTTTGTCTCTGAGGGATGTTTTTATTTACTCAAAGTTTGACTAAACTGCCAAAAATCATAGATATCACACGAAAATTCAGTTATAAAGTGTAATGTTGCTTAATTTAAAATTTCACTTTTTGGAGTTTATACTCCAAGATCCCTTCATACCAGTGCTTTGTTGTTCTTATGGTCCTCTTTGTTGTTCTCTAGAGTGCAGCAATGGCAGGTCCAAGTAGTCCCCTGACCACCCACGTGTTGAACACTGGAATGGGAGTCCCTGGCTCCAACATGGCCCTCAGCCTCTATCGACAGGACCCTTCCACTGCTGTCTGGAATCTGATCACCACTGGGTAAAACCTAAGAACAAAAGCCATATTGCCACAATGTGGTTACCCCTGATAATATTTGGAGAACCACACTTGTGACTATTGGAAAATTCACAATTTCTTTCCTGTGAAGAATTTCAAATGTTTCAAATCATGTCCTCCCTCCACAGGACCACTAATGAGGATGGACGTTGTCCAGGGCTCATCACCAGAGAAATGTTTACGTCTGGCGTGTACAAAATGCACTTTGAGACTGCTAAGTATTGGGAGAGTATGGGGGAGACCTGCTTTTATCCATATGTTGAGGTGAGGAATGGTTCACATCTTAACATGGTCAGCTGCTATCCGTTAAACAAATTATTCAATCAGACTTTATTGTGTTCTTATATTTGTCTATTAGAAGGTAGCCCAGCAGCTAATTGTTGCTACTCTTGCTTGTTGTGTTGTTATATTTTTAAACGGAACTTAGCGTTGCAATGCTTATTCACAATTAATAATCTTGAAGATTGATGTAAATCTAATTGCTGGTCTCTTTCACACGTTCTTTGCAGATTGTCTTCACTATAAATGACCCCAGTCAAAAGTTCCATGTTCCCCTGCTCCTCAGTCGTTTCTCTTACAGTACTTACAGAGGGAGCTAGAGATCAAGTGTCATGAACCTCTTTAAGGCTACCTCTCTCAATTAGCTGTCACTAATATATCAGAGGTAGAGAGGCAACTACACCAGTTACAAACAATGCTGTATATTTGAGATGACCACGTTATATTATAACGATGTTATAATCAATAGAATAGGCAATGCAGTTAAGCAAACCAATTATTCCAAGTTATAGACTGCAATTTCAATAGTATTACACAATATCTGCTACAAACATTGTTAACTTTTATTTCAAAATGTGTAAAATTATGATATTTTTAAAATATATCAGTGTCTAACTTCACAGTTAAAATCTCATCAACTGATCTTTTTTCAAAGAAATCTGTAATGTGTATTTTACACTATATGTAACAGACTATAGTGAACATATTTGTAAGAATATACATTGTAACCGTAGCAGTGGGAACTTGCAAGTCCTTTCCATCGGCTATTTCTGGGCTGTATTTGATCCATAAATAAATTGATCCATAACGTATTGGCTCTTGACGTCTTTATACTCCAGACTCTGTGCTCGATTGCTTCAACCCTGGATGTTGGTTGGATGTTTCTGATGGTGATTACTCTCTCCTGAGCTAGCTACGGCCTTGCAGGTGTTAGGCCGAAAATGGAATGACTGCCGAAAATTGATATCTGTAGTTTCATGATCTGAAAATGTATATAATAATTGATATAATATATAAATATAATAATTTTTTGGACCCTACTAATCAATGCCCTTAATTATAAAGCTTCGCTAAAAGATTTCTTCAATAATAACAATAATAATATTAATACTTTTTATGTAAAGAATATGACAAATTTTGCCAGTGTACATACATTTAAGAAGGCACAGATAATTATGGAAAAACATCCTGCTTGCCGAAAATTGATTCAGAATATTAAACCACAGATGGGGGGGCGGGGTCAATTTTCGGCAGTCACTCGATTGGGGCACGACACCCCTGCCAGGACTTTTGTGTGCATATCGTAACGTTGTCTTGCCCCTTGAACGTTTCAGTTTTTAGTTCTTCTATTGCATTTAGTTTTATACACAATGGAAGACGAAGACTTAGAAGCAATCAGGCGGCAAAGAATGGCGCAGCTGCAGGCAAAGCAAGGGGTAAGGAGAAAACATGATCTGAGGAAGCGTGTTTTTATCCACCATATAAGGAGATGCTCCGTCAATACATGCTGCTAGCTAGTCTAGCTGGCTAAATGCTAATGTCAAGTAAAGTAACCGAACTACCGTAACTCCCCTACAATTAACATAGCTACCAAGCCAGTTTGGTGTAATCAACCAATTTATTACTATAAAATAATACCTAACGTTACCCCACTGCCAAAATGTCCACCCAAGTTGTAAGCAATGGCAAGACGACAACACGCTAAGCTAACACGCTCAGCTAACGTTAGCTGAGCAACATTTACCAACGGGCTGTACACAACTACCTGTGTTTTTGGTTAAAACAGGCGGACTGTGGATGTGGTTGGGGTATTTCCGTTTTGTTGTTATTATTATTTAATTTTCTACACAAAAAGGGGGCAGACCAGCGTTGAGAGACACATTTGAACATCCCTACCCTCTACAATTGCAACATCAGCACAAGATTTCTTAACTAGGTCGTAATGCGACAACGTAATGCAGTAAGGTGGATATCTGACTGAAGGGTTAATTAATACCTAAATATTTGTTTACAAATTTAGGGGTTCAGTCAATTTAATACACATACATACACACATACACAGACACATACAGTTTGTATGTATGCAGTCTTATTGATCGGAGGCTTAACTAGCCCATAGACATGCACACGCCCAAGCCTCTCATCTACATCTCCTCACCTTTCACTTGTCAAGCCAAAACAATCACTTCCAGTTTTGAATTCAGAATTTGTAGAGTTTGCAACAGTCTTGGAAATATTGCAGTGAATGGGCCAAAAGCCTATGAAAGACTGACACACCATGTCGTTTAGCAAATGAAACACCAGTTAAGAAGTGTGAAGATACATTGACATTTTATTAAACCTTCACAACGTTCCACCTCCCCCTTCATGAGTCTGGAGGTCTTTCTTGCTGACTGGGTCCCATCTGTTAATGCATAAAGGCCCAGACGCACCAAGCCGACAAAGAACTAGTGGCGACCAAGGCGGACTGTCAGATCGCTTTGCATCGCCTCACATCGTCTGTAAAAGGCACTGGCACTGGCACTGGCGTTGTCAGTTGCCTTCTGGCACTGGCGTTGTCAGTTGCCTTCTGTGTGTGCCCTCTTGAGAGAGTTTGCTTGCTTTGCTCACTTCCGTTTCTCTTCTCGTGCACTGATTCGCTTAAACTGAACGGTCAATCAGAGAGCTCTCTCTCACTGACGGCCTCCACCGTCGATTCAATATGCTCAATTGGCCAAAAAGCCGCTGCCGAGGGCCAACAATGCATGACACACTGCAAAAACTATGGGCGATGGAAGGCCACAGATGCTCAATGACGGCCCAACCACCCTCCTGTCTCAATGTTCTAAATTCCTCAGAGTTCATAGGCACATTTGTCCCTTGTATTTAATCAAATTTCAACAACCAACTTTCGCCAACTGCACGTTACTTTCTGGTTTGAAACACTTACTAAGTAGGTCTAAGCACCCTTTCCTATCACAAGCTTTAGATTAAGTGGTATCAAATCTCTTGAGTCACCGATCATTCAAAACTTTCCAGAGACTAGGCGTTCTCCGACTGCAAGAACTAGAACCTTTTGGCAATGGTGTTGATCCACCACAAAATAAACTTGGTTAATGTATAGAAATTGACCTAAATCGATCTCTAACACTGTGCCTGAGGTGCATCTCGTTATGTTCTCTGTCATGCTGGAGACTAATCTTGCGCCGTTCACTCAGCTGTTGCTTGTGAACACACTGCAGGTGCATGCCCTTATGAGACAGACCAGTAGACCAGTAGACCAGTAGCATGGCACCCCTAGGAGTAGAGTACCTAGAGTACTAAGGTATGACAGTGCTTTCTCACCTATCGTTTCAGGATGCTTCAAATGAGCAGCAAGGACAGGAGGCCAAACAAAGGTAAGCTATATCATTCCTTCATTAAAGCCACTGTTCTCTTGGCCTGGCAAATAAACAGATGTATTTCTTCCTGTTTACCTAATGAAATTGGTCTCTGATCCAAACAGCTGGTAGTGATGATGTGGTAATGTTGTGGTGCTAACTCTTCACAGAGAAACAGATATGAGGAACTCTATATTGGCTCAAGTCCTAGACCAGTCTGCCCGTGCCAGATGTAAGTGTGTTCTCATTTTTTGATTATTTAGCTTATTAAAGAGGAACACCTTGGAAATAAATGCAATTCTTGTGGGAATACAACATGTTAGAAAATGCACTGTAACCTGTACAGTGCAAATGCTTTGCTAGGTAGCATCATCACTGTATAAAGCCAAATCAGCCCTAGGGCAGTATGAATGTAGTGCAGAATCACAAGAAAAGTTCCAGCATAAATAAATGCACTATTATATAGTGTAATTTGTGTGAGCAGGAAGTGCTTTTAATTGTAACTTATGCAAAAATTAGCCGATGTTTCCTTCAAACCACATTGTGTGGTGTAGTTACCTAATCAATGCTGCCTGCTTATAATCTTCTTATTATTATGTTCTTCTCTTTTCAGTGAGCAATCTTGCTTTGGTGAAACCAGAGAAGGCCAAAGCAGTTGAAAACTATCTTATTCAAATGGCTCGTTTTGGGAAGTTAGGAGGAAAGGTGAGAGAATGACCTCTGATTCTGAAAATATGTTGTTGATGTTCTACCATATAACTTCAGTGTAATGAGTGGGCACTCCCCTCTGTCAGATTTCAGAGACAGGCTTGATCGAGATCCTTGAAAAAGTCAGCCAGCAATCAGAGAAAAAGACAACGGTTACAGTAAGTTCTACTTACTGGCTCTATGCCAAAGTCATTTGATTCATTGTGGTCGACTAATCCATCTTACATCATGTGCCGCTCTCTGCTTTTCAGTTCAACAGACGGAGGGTGATGGACTCGGATGAGGAGGACGATTACTAGCACTCAAAACAGGAGCCCTGAAGCGAGCCAGGCGGGTTAACAGCAGAATTTGGGAGAGGATATGTTTTGGTGGAACTCTGTTCATTTGACCAGTTATTTTTCCTTTAGTTGAGTTCTGAGATGCCACACCGGTTTCTGTGTGGTTCTGGAAACTACATACCAAGAAGAAAGAACAAAGGGGTGGGGTGACATTGACATTGCAGCAATTAATAATGGGGAGGTACAACATACACAATGCAAATGTAGGTGTACTTTTGCAGTCTCTTGCAAGGTGCCACAAACTTGCACTGCTTGTGTTTACCCCAATTCTGACAGACCCCAAACAATATTTTACCCTCACAGTTCTTCTATATAGCTACATACTCATTTCTCTTTATTTTCACCATGGTTGACTTTTGTTTTTCAAACACAAGAAGCTGGACAAAACAGATGCAGAAGCATTTTATCTAGACTGATTTGTGAATTATGTACCTTACCCTCCATTCAGTGCTAGAATCTCATCAACTTTGGATGTTGGACTTTGATATGTTCTTTTTTTGCTGGCACTTAAATTGAAGGTTTACATAAAAAAAAAATAAAAAGCTCTATGTTCAAATGTTTGTTTTGACATTTTCCTAACCCCTTCAGCAAGAGTCTGCTTACTGTAGATATGGATAATTTCCTGCATTTTTTTTTACATGAACCACAATTTTAATTTTAATTCAACAAATGCAGTTTGTTACTGAGTTGTAATATGTATTGTATCTATCCAACTTTAGAAATAAAACAAATGTACCAATGGGCTGTACACAAATGTAAAACATAAGTAATCTTATGGCCTTTAAAAAAAAAAAAAATCAGACTAACCATGTCTGTTCAATAAATACAGTAGGGCATCTACACTCAACGTGGGACCATCCCTGACAGTGCCTCATTTTCGCACGACTGTGGTCAGATGATCTCTCATTGGCTATCACGGTTCATTGAAGAAGAAGGCGCCGCTCTGATTGGTGGTTGGTTTAGCCACATGTTCAACTCCAGCCAATAGGGAGAAGCGTTAAGATTGTGGGCAGACATTACTGTAGTTAGCCAAACCATAGCTAGTGCATACGAGACTAGGCTTGGAAGGTGTATTTAGGATTTATCAGGTATCTTGATCAACAAAACAATACTTTTTATCGTCTGAAATAGACAACCATGCCTAAACACAATGTCGACAAGTTAAACATGGCTACATGCACCGCTCCAGTGAATATAGCTGTCATCAAATACTGTGAGTATCATCTAACGTTAACGTTAGTCACATTTAAGCCTTGTGTAGGAGGTGACGGTATGGTTTAGGGCAAACTAATAAGGGTCGCTCATGGATATTAGATGTACTTTGTGTATGGTAACATTGTAACTTACCTACAAGTTTCATAAACAGCATCAGATATCAAGAATAGACCAGTGTGAAGTGTAACGTTACTCTCCTAATAAAACCTGCTATTACTTCTCAGGGGGGAAGAGGAATGAAGAACTGATTCTACCTATCAACTCTTCTTTGAGTGTCACGTTGCATCAAGACCAGGTATAGCACTGAACACCATAGTCAGTCATTAAAACATGTTTGTCCGCATCCAGACTTATTATTTTTGTGTGCAAATGACGGCTGTCACGCAAATAGCAGAGCTAGCGTCCTCAACGTCCGTTAGGGTTTTCAAAATAAAATCCCTCATTTGGATTAACATTAATTTAACATTTGTGAGTATTTTACTAAATATACTCCTAAAACGAAACTGTTAATGTAGATAATCCTGCGATCCTCGTATTCACATCATGAACCCAGTCTTGCAAAATAGTTCATACTTGTAAACTTTGTACTGCCACTGGCTTCATAATTTACAGTGCCAATATTTATGTGACATGGCTGCTGCAACAGGTCTTTAAATGCTCTTTAGACATCTCATCTATACAACACACACCACAGAAAATACATTTTAAACATAAAACCATACTAATAAAAACATGATTAGAGTTCTGTAAAATATTGTCAGTCTGTGTATTCTGATTTCTGTTTCACTTTTATATGTAGTCATATTTCATATTATTATTTTTTGAGTGGTGAGTTCTGTGCTGTTACCTTTTTAAAGGGATTTTTTAATTTCAAATCTGAAGCGATATTACTGATAGATATGGATTGACATAGGTCTGCCTTTATCCCCTTCTTTACATTTAGCTGAAAACGACCACAACAGTTGCATCTAGCAGATCATTTCAGGAGGATCGCATATGGCTCAATGGCAAAGAGGAGGATATAAGCCATCCAAGACTACAGTCCTGTCTGAGAGAGAGTGAGTCTCTATGTGTTTTTGTTCATAAGAGATGCAAACCAAGAGCAGCAATAGAAGGGGGATAAAGAGAGCGCAGGCCAATGTATATCATTTTCTTGTGTTGCGATGTTTTGTGATGTGCTACCTTAGTTCGGCGACTGGCAAGGAAGAGATACAGTGATGGGAACCCTGGAATGGATGTGACTGGTTTGTCTCATAAAGTCCACATCTGCTCTGTCAACAACTTCCCCACTGCTGCTGGGCTGGCCTCCTCTGCTGCTGGCTTTGCTTGCCTAGGTAAGCGAATGTATGAGTGTGCGAGTGTGATGTGTGTGTTTGCTGTAAGCTGTTGTCCCGATGCATGACTGAATAAAACTGACACTCCAGTACCAATATAAAATCATGATAAGCCCAACGGTTGCTTTTCACATTACAATAAGATCAAAGTTTGAACTGAACTAACTGAAGTTGCCGGAGTCAGCCGATACCTTACTATTGATTGTAGCACAAAGCAAAGCATGACATGACTTAGGTGATGAGTTTTGGTTTATGAAATACTAAATATTCAAAAAAAAAAAAAAAAAATGTATAGAGTGTGAATAGTGTGAATAGAGTGTTAGAGAGTTCTACTATAAATAAAACTGAAAACATGGTTTCCCTCTCTCCATCTCATGTTTGGGTTATCTCTGCTCTTATTTCATCTTGCCTCACTCTGTTGCAGTCTACACACTAGCTCGGGTGTTTAGGGTGGAAGGGGAGTTGTCTGGTATTGCTAGGCAAGGCTCTGGCAGTGCGTGTAGGAGCATGTATGGGGGATTTGTCCAGTGGATCATGGGACACCAAGATGACGGCAAGGACAGTCTAGCCCAGCAGGTGGAGCCAGAGACTCATTGGCCTGAGCTCAGAGTCCTTGTACTAGTGGTAGGTGTGTGTGCGTGTGTGTGAGTTTGAATGCAAACATGACAGTGAGTGTTAGTGTTGGCACTTGTGCGCTCTAGTATGAAAGTAAGTACATCACCTACTGAAAATATTTTTAAAATAAAGTCTGAAGTGCTATATTGTGTTTGTTGTAGGCCAGTGCTGAGCGGAAGCCAGTAGGCAGCACCTCCGGCATGCAAACCAGTGTCGAAACGAGCTGCCTCCTAAAGGTACTTTGTTCACCCTCCAACATTCATGATTCACCATGTCTACTCTGTGATTACCTACTAACATTCAGTGCTGTCAAAGTATTGGGAATTATGATGCTTTACACTGCTTTTGTACACAACTGACTTTCTGAAGCCGGATGCCTCTTTTGAAGCTGATTGAGTGTCAGTAACCCCAGGGCTTGTGCCCATCCTCTGTGTGTGTGTAGCACCGGGCTGAGACTGTTGTCCCAGTCCGTATGGAGAAGATGATCGAAGCGGTGCGCAGGAAGGACTTTGCTACATTTGCTGAACTAACCATGAAGGACAGTAACCAGTTCCATGCCACATGCCTTGACACTTACCCTCCTATCTTCTACCTCAACAATGTGTCTCATCAAGTCATCAGCTTGGTGCATCGCTATAACAGGCACTACAGGGAGACGAGGGTGAGCGACTCTGTGGTTCTGTTCTTGAAAGATAACGTAAAGACATACTTCATTAGTCGCTTCATTTCTGTGCTGTGTTAACTCACTGTGTCTTCATAGTATCACAGTTGACAATAACTGTTTGCCTTCCCTTTTAAAGTTGCTATTTCTGTTTAGCCCTTGGGGTGTGTATCCGTCTTTGACACTGTATATGTTTAGCTGTGGCTTATTTCCTTCTGTTTTGCTAGTATTGGTTGCGAGTTCTTTCAGGAGTCGGTGTTGGACGGTTGCAGCTGTCATGTAATTGAATTTCTGAGATGGCGTAATGAAGATGTGAAACTTGTGGGGTGGTTTTAAAACTATGGGGAACAAAAAATGTGTCTACTTGTGCAGAATGGATTCATAACCTGAATAGTCTTATTCAGGCTTTCATTCATTTCACTTTCTAAGAAAGTTCTCTCCGATCATCACATATATGTTTCCCTCCAGGTGGCCTACACTTTTGATGCAGGGCCAAATGCTGTGATCTACACTCTACAGGAACACATTGCTGAGTTTCTCCAGGTGGTCCGCCATTTCTTCCCCCCAGAGACCAACGGAGAACAGTGAGTTGACTTTCACCAGGCCTACACAGCTTTTATGCATAGTCCCCTGTAAGGCTTTGGTGGTATCTGAAACCTACATTAGATAGACAGGCAGACAGATGCATCTGACTTTGTATCTTGAACTACGTCCAGATAAACTTCATTGCAGTATTTAATGTTTAGGTCTGTTTTTCTCTCAACCCCCTCATAACAGTGAAATGCTCTCTCCCTCCTCTGCAGGTTTGTAAAGGGTCTTCCAGTTAACCATGCTATCCTTTCTGAGGAACTGAAGCAGGCTGTTGGTTTAGAGCCCATGCCAAAAGGAATTAGCTATATTATCAGTACCAAGGTACACACACACACACACACACACACACACACACAAGCACAAGCACAGAGCTAACTCCACTCTACTCCTATCTCCACTCCTGTTTCCAGTTTACCTTGACCAATGACTGGAATGCAATGGACACATAAACTGATTTCTCAATAACTTTTACAAAACTCAGACATTCTCTCCAAAAATTGACATATCTATATATATAAGCTACAAAAAGAATGAAGGGACAAAACATAGACATTTTATGGCTTTTTAAGTTGTAACTGGATTTTATTTTGTCTCTATTGGTGTTTTTTTGTGCAGCAGTTGTCTCGTGACTTGTTATACTCAATGGGGAGTGTCTCTTCCTTGTTGGTATCGATTATTTCACTACTGTTGGGACTGTTATTTATTGCCCTTATCTTCAAGTAATTCATGTGGCTTGTCGGGCTTAGGGCTGCATAACATTGAAAAAATATGATGTGTCAAATATTTTGTCAGATTGCAATACAGCGTGCAGTTTAATCATCTAAAGTTGTCTATGCATTTCCTCTTGACATGGTTTATGTCACATTTAGTTGCCCTACTACAGTAGAATATTTTGGTGCGTATTGTGAGATAGATCCCTGCTCTGCTAATGTCATCCTAGACAGTTAATCCAGACTTTGACCAATCTTTGCTATAAAGAGTATTTCTGGGCTCAAATGTGGCACATCTGCCACATCTTCCCAGTCACATATTACCCCTATTAATTGCATATAGTGATTACAGCCTTTGCACTATAAAATTACATATAATGTAGTTTCATCCAGTTTCAGAGTTCAGGGTATTGTGTAGCCAGTCATCAGAACATACTTTTAATTCAATTGGTTAGATGAAAACACGCAAACGAACACAGACAAAAGATGAGTCTATTATTTGGTAGTAATCCTGATCCTCTTTTGTTTTGTGTCCAAGGCTGGACCAGGCCCTCGTGTTGTGGAGGATCCCAACCAGCATCTGCTTGGATCTGATGGGCTGCCTAAGAATATCTGAGGCCCTGTGGGAATGGGAACCCCAGTTAGCAGAGATATGAACTCTGTATTTATGTATTAGATGTATGAAACTAGGTTTTCATAAATCATAGTAAAACCAGACACCTTTCTTCCCTTTGTTGATTGATGATGCTCAAATTTCTCTCCGTCTCTCTCTCTCTTTATATCTGTATTTCTATGTCTTTATATCTCTTTACATATTTCTACTTCTCCATTCCCTCTACATGCCTATATTTATCAATCTTTTGAATAAACAAATGGAAAGTGAAAGTAATATGACATGTATGAATGATCCACTAAGTTTCCAGAGGGAGGTTGACTAATAGCCAGAAGGTTGCTAGTTTCATCCTGACATCAACGCAGGAAGTATTCTGTGTGTGCTGGTAACAGAACCATACCCACCAGTACTGCCAATGTGCCCTTGAGCAAGGCACTGAACCGGAAAAACTACAGTCTGAACTATTTGAGGAAATACATTTGTAGGAGGGGCATGAAAATACATATTCCAGTTACCTGCTGTAAATGGCCAATTTAGTAATTGATATCATTTTCCTCTTGTGAAGGAATGTGTTTTATTAAGAGTTTTCAAATGTATAACGATTGTGTATAATTTAATAAAATATATTTTAGTCACATAATTGACGTCAAGTCTTCTTTTGCGGGCGTCGATTGGAGATAGTCTAACTCTTTGCCAATGTCAAATTAGAGTTGAATCTTGTAAGATACATTTCAGGAGCACGTGATCAATGTAAAAGAATTGAAGGGCACATCATAGACGTAACCTAGTTCGCCATGGCTGTAGGAGGTAGTGGAGGGTAAACTCACCCGAAACTCGCCTTTTCTGTTTGTTTTTGTTGTTTTGTAGTACACCTATTTAGTGCATCTTCTATCAGTAAGAACTAACAGTAGGAAGTAAGTAAGTTTTTCCGCCCCCCCTCTTTCATTGCAGTCCCGCACAACTCGGAAATGACGAGCGGTGTAAAGCGGGGACTGGCCAACACGTCGGCCTGCCTCCCGTGCACATCTTGCTTCCTAATACACCTCCTTCCTCATAATAGTCATAAAAGTTGACAGTGTGTCGGAGTTTGAGCAGTCAGCGGAGCGGCTGTTGAGGTTGCTGGACACTATGGGGAAGATAGAGTGGGCTATGTGGGCCAATGAACAAGCACTGGCTTCCGGACTCAGTGAGTACAAAACTTTAGTCTCTTTACACATCACGCATTGAGTGAATGGGTAGTTCACAGGGACATGTGTTTATATACAGTATTTTCAGTGGAAATTAATAGGTTTAGAGCTGCATTCACTCTCTTTTGTTTATGGAATATAATGTCGCTCCTGTTTATTTTCATTTCAGCACTTAAAAAATGTGGGTCGTTTCGGGCCAACTGTAATTTTAGTGGTGTAATTTTTTTGATGTCTTGTATTCTTGTAATAAATGGTTGGTTGTTTTTTTTTTAACCTTCCTGCTTCTATCTTTCAGTTCTCCTTACTGGTGGCATAGTGGGGGTGGCTGGACAGTTCAGAGGATGGCCGTTTGCAGCTTATGCAATGTATCCTTTGTTCTCCAGATTGAACTGAAGAAACAACAGGTAAACTGCAGCCCAACATGAAAATGTTCAACATCTTTGAGCAAATTGTATAGCTAAACATTTTTTGTTGTTGTTGCATATATCTGAGAGTCCCAAAATACAATCCTGTGTTGGGGAAGTATTAATAAAAATAAGTATAACACAAAAAACATTCTGTTTCATTGATGCTCAGACTTGGGTGGGTGGCTTTGATGCCTTGTCAGATTTTATAAATGTGACATAATAGAGAAACCTGTAAGCTAGAACAGCCTTGACAGATACCCAGAGCTGCTGGGGTGTTTGTGTGTCTACTGGAGTACCCAAGAAGCAAGAGGAGCAGGGGCACTAGTATGGAGAGGACGTAAGTGATGCCATATGTTTTGTTTTTTTACATCTTTATAACAATTTCTGTCATCACCAAAATGTTTTTCTGTCAAGACAAGCTTATATCCATCATTGTTTCTTTCTTTGTTTTGTTTTTTCCAGAGGTCAATACTGTTTCACTGTGTGTGTGAAATCCTTTGGGCCACTGACGAGGAACTACTATGTCAGAGCATTTCTGCATGCAGGGTGAGTTCATTATGCCCTTTTGCTGGACAGCATTCTTAACATTCACCTAGTCTCTCCATTCACTTGTCTTTTGTTCCCCACATCACACACCCCCATTCCTCTGCATTACTTCCACTGTTTGTGGCTTTCTTACTTTGTCTCTCTCTCCCTCGCTCAGAATCTGTGTTCCTGGGGGGTTCATGCTCGCTACTGTCCTTGGGTGTGTCTGCCTGGGCATTGCCAGCCTCATCTACCTAGGGGTAAGTTAGTAGTTTTTACATTACACATTAGCAACAGTGAGTCAATTGTTAGCTAAAGGAGGTCATGAACAGATGATAGAAACAAGGAAATGGCAACAAGGAAGTGCTGGTTCTATTTCTGGTATGTCTATTGAGACATGGCTCTGTAGTTATGAAATCTTACCAGTCAGAGGTGTGACTCAGGTATTTTCAACTGTTCTAGGTTCCCCCATCAACCAAGATCATAGGCTTTCCAGGCTGAACACTTTGTATGATTGTGATTTTGGGCATAACTGTGAATCTATATTGATAATGTCTTACTCATCACCCCTCAATGAGTTTGAAACACACCCAATACCTTATCCAATAGGAAATTTGTTATTTTGTTAAGAAATTAGTAGCAATAACAATAATAATAGCAAGAATAACTGTGTTTGGGCAGAACAGCCAACCTGAACACCTGCTTGTGTTCCTTGTCGTCTTCTCACTTTCTAGGCAGCAATCCGAGGTGAACATTGGGAGCCCATTCTTCCATGGAAGGAGACCCGAAAGCCAGTTGGAGAGAGCATCAAGAACCCTCCTCAAAATCCTCCCCCGAGACCACCTGCAGAGATGCGCAGGAAACGGATGGATGACCTAGAGGGAGCTGCCTATGTCAACCCCATCAGTGTCACGGCCAACGAGTATTAAGCGACGAGTCCTGTATCTCTCTCCCTGCCCCGCTTGACATCTCATGTGCCACCAAATCGCTCAAAACCAAAACAGGGACGACCCTCACACTTAAACCTCACAGCGAGTGAGAAATTCAAATGATAGCTGGAAATGAAGATGAGTGTAGTAAATTATTGGTAGTTAATCTGATGTGGTGATGAGAGTAAATGTCATGTTTTATTTGCAAAAAGGAAAGTTGTATTCAGTTTTTGCACAGCTGCATGTTATAAATGCAACGCTGGCCTCTATGTTACATTTGTGATGCACACGACAAGTTGGCTTGACTCTTGAATCTCTAGTATCTCTAGTTCTAACTGGACGTTACTGGCTAAAACTGCATGTTGTAGCTGTTAGGTGGAAACAAAATACACCAGAACCTAACGATGTCTACGCAGAATGAGGGTTTAGGGTGAGGTCAGTATTTTTGAGGACATACTAACAAAGTCAGACTTTGCTATGCAAAGCTGTTACTGCTGTGATGAATACCTTAGTCAATCCACTTAATGTTTTCTACTCTCCACTCCAAAGCAATTGTTGCTATTTTTCAGTCATATTGGAAAAAGAAGGGTGAATCCTGAAACCTCTGGAAATATCTGACTTTAACCACTTTAACTTGGACCTGTTAATTAAACAATCTTAGCGGGTCATGAAATAGTTTTACATTGTATATCGTATGTACGTGCACTGTTCTATTGCTTAAGGTCTTGAAACTGTCTGATTATTTCTTTCTTAAAGCCAAATGATTACAATGCTGTAGGCTATATAAATGGCCAATCTTTTGCAAGGATTAACTGATGTGGTGATATTGGCCTTTTATTCAAAATTGCATATCATCAAGTCAGCGCTGTCTACCTTTTTGTACTCAACCCCTCGAGGGTGGTAATCTGTGAAAGCTTCAGTGAACTTTACCTCGCCCTGCCACTCTGCCAAGAACAAAACTCTGGGGGAAACACTGAATCTTTGTATTTTTTGAAAATAAACCCTTTGTGCCTCCTGAAACTCCATTATCTGTTATTGATTTATTTGTAGACATAAGTGAAGGATACATTGTCACATGTCTGGTTTTACAAGTTCCTTTTGGAAGGTGAAATAGTGGTGAAATTCACAACTTCCTTCTCTTGCAAACACATTGAATTTCAATACACTGGATTTCCCTCTCTTTCGCTTTCTCTGTCATGCCGCCCTCCATTGTTGACTTATGTTATGGAAAATAATAATGTAAGTGTGCTTATAACAATGAAAGTGTGCTTATAATATGCTTAAAGTATAAACTGCAATAAAATGTATGCATAAGTATAGTCACAGCCAGTGGAAAACTGCTGAGCTGAGAGGAGTATATGTTTCCTCTTTATCCATGATTATTAGCTGAAAGTTTATTACAACTGTTGCATTATTATGAAAGACGGCTTTGTTGGAAATATGGAGGACACAAGCAGTTCCTGGGAACCAAGGACGAGTCGTAGGGAGTTGGAGCAGAAAGTTCTGACTATGATAGAAAGTACTCTTCTTTGTGTCCAGGTGTCCGAAAACTGTATGACTCCATTGTCTTCATTGAACTGACTTGAACTTGTTGTATGAAGAGATAGTTGTAGCCATGGACCTTAGCATGACATGGCATATTAGAGAACTATATAAAGCTTGACTGATGTAACCCTCTCTTGCTCTCTACCCGGAACAACCCTCTTGGTTGTAAAAGGTATTGTGCCTACTTATAAGTATTATTCTTTTGTTTTAATAAATATTCTTGAGACATATATTGTGTTATAGCTTTATTGAGCTGTTCTCACCACTAGACAAAGTGCAATTGACTTTAAATTGCCGCGACACTTATGAAGGAAAAGGTTAACTTAATACATCTAACTGTTGCTTGTTAGACAAGTTCTGCTTGTTGGTGACTTGAGTTGATGTGGAAACCAAAGAGGTACACTTCCTTATCTTAGGGTGAGCAACAGCACCAATAATATGTAATAGTGCTTCTAGTTTTCAACAAGACCTTGATGTTAGATTGTAGTGTATCATATGAATAGTTCCAAGAATATTTCCTGTAGTGCCATATCACAATCAGATTAGTAATCAGTAACTAAAACAATAAGATCTGACATGTATTCTCTAACTAGTTCACTGGTGAGATCTGGACCATAAATGTTTTAAAGGCTTGCCGTTATTGTTTGGGCTGTTATACTTAAGCTACTGCTGCCACCTCCTGCTGGTTGAAAGAACCACAACGATGTGAGTTATTACCAATAAGGACTGTGATAAGATTAGGTTTTAATGAATAATATCGTTGAATGAAATAGAAAAATATTAAATTTACGAGGTTCCACTTTGACTTATTTGTGTCTCTTATAAGAAGAAGAAGAGCAACAACAACAAGATGATGAAGTAGAAGAAGAAAAGAAAAGGAAGGGAAGAGGAAGTTTGGGGTGGATGGTGGATGGGAGTTTATGGTGTGACAGCCAGTCCTGCACTACTGATCCCCGAGGTGGCGCCATGGCTGCTTGCATCTCTAGTAATAGATCTGTACTTGCTGGAGTTAAGACAGAGAGAGAGAGAGGTGACCCGTCTTCTGTAACTATGTTGAATTACAGTATCCAGAGTGTTTAGAAATAGACACAGATGGGACTAAGTAGCCAAACAAGGAACTCACAGGAGCTACATTTGTGAATAGGGCATTCTTTTAGTTTATCAAAAAAACAGGATTGTTTTTTAGAATTTAGATACGCTGGTCCAAACTCCGGACCACAAGATGGCGGCAATGCACTTGATGCTAGTTGCCAACCCCCGATAAAACTCAAAATGAGGAAGAAGGATTTTTTTTCAGCCAATCAAAGTTACTCTCACTCTTGCGTGCTTGCGCAAATTGTCAACATTGCTTTCGGTACCGTCAGCTAACCGAGTATTATAACGTTAGCTACTAGCTAGCTAGCTAACGTTAGCTAAATATTACTCGTAAATAGCGACGTGTGTAGCCCATCACCCGGGGCAATGTCGAGCCGGGCTCTGCGAAGGCTCAGGGGGAAACAGCGAGGTCAAGAGGCTTTGGACCTCGGGGATCAGGGTGATGGTCAGCAGCAGCAGGAGGTCGAGGAAGAAGAGCTGGACGCTGCTACTCTCCAGTCAAATAAGAATAGCAGTAGCCGAAAAGCAAAGAAGAATAAGGCGCAGAAAAACCGCAGCAACATTTATGAATTGGTAAGTTATGAAGTTGTAGCACACATGATGAAATCTGTTACTCGCGTATATAACGTCATTGCTCCTTTATAACATAACGTGTTATCCCAAGCTAGCTATATGGTGTTCGCCCCTTGCCTCGGCCAGTGGCTCGACCACTCTCAGCTTAGTCAAGCCTGTTCATCTCATTGGTATGAGAAAGAGACCATGAGGATGACATTGGTTTGTATACAAATAACTACGACATAGATAGTCACTTTATAGTAGTTCATATGTTATTCTACATAACTGAATAGTAAGCACTCCAACACTATGCCAGTGTTGCTTAACTAACACCAACACCGGAACATTAATTCAGAGTTGGCTTTTGCTCCATGAGAAACATTAGTGTGTTATAACGGGTGTGTAGGGATCACTATTGTTATAAATCACCCACCACTAACCTCACAATGCACAATGCAACAACATTAATCAATCATTGTAGAGTTCTACATTGACATGTTAACATTCATGAATGTTAACAGCATTAACTGACCTGAAACCATGAGGCCTTTACTCAACTACAGTCATTCATAACTGCCCATCTTGCAACAAACCAGTTCGGCCTTGCCTCTGGCCACCAAGAGCCCAGTTAGCTCAGTGAACAGTTCAGCACTGCCAGCCATGAATATAGCATTTTTAAGACAGTGACTTATTGTTTGATATGATTGTTGGGTTCTTGCAGTTTAACTCTCTATAATGACACAGACTCCATTTCCACTCCAGTGTTATGTAGGGTAAAAACAGAGTTTAACCAACTCTAGAATGCAACACTGATCATCACCACCAAAAATGTAACTCACAAATGTAACTGTGATTACTTTGCTTTGTAGCAATCTAAGCTGTCCATCTAAACTTGTTGCAGCTCTTTATCCAACAATATTTCTTACTAATGGCTGAAACACATTTTTAACAGATATGTGATGCAGAGAATGAAGCAGAGAAATGTTCAGCTGATGAAGATGCAGAAAAGCCAGATGGGAACGATGATGTTGGCAAGGGGGATAGTGATAACAGAGATACTGAGAAGATTGGTCAAAAGCAAGAGGAAAGGTCTACACAGGTAAAGATGAACAAAGTGAGAGAGTGAGGAGGATGTCTTCCTGTGTTCCTTTAACTATATATTCTGTTCTGTTCTAAATGTGAATATAAGTTTTCTTCTTTCTTTTCGTTATCAGTGTCTGTCTGGAGACAAAGTTAAAAAGAAGAAGAAAAAGAAGAAGAAAAAGATTACCTCAGAAGATCCACAGGTAAAATTATTGAGTAGGGATTTTAGATCTGTCTTGGCAATACAGCTGCACAACAGTGGCTAAAATGATAATCCCCAGTATTTTGTTAGATATTGTTAGATAGTCTAATTTTTGTTAGATATTGTGATCTCAATTAGTATTCATGTTTATGAGTAAATCCTTTGATTTTTCATTGTTTTTCGGATGGCAGTATAATGTAAGTGCATTCAGTTATGTTCCCAAGGTTTATTATCTTGGTATTATTGTTTTATCTTCATCTTCCACAAAAATACTGTAATGTTACATTTAGCAAGCCAGATGCCTTTCAACTCTTTATATTAGCATTGCTAGCTGACTGCAACTATAGTAACATTAGTAGCTTAAAATACCAATATCAGCTGTTTATTATCTTTTTGACTGTGACTTTTTTCTGTTAGTTTGCTTAGATAGCTACAGATGTTTTGTTTTGACTTGTCACGCTAGCATAATTTCTGATTTAACATTTGCTGAAATTGGCTAAACTAGTAGACATATTACATTTTGTGCACATTCTCGCATATTCTCGCATATTGCATTACACCTATTGAAACTGCAGCCAATCTGCCAATCTAACTGGTTGCTTAATGACCCTTAGCTGACCACTTACTTACAGTCCAATTTGGTCTATTTGGTGCATTTGTAAGTAAGTATTTGTAAGTAAGCCAAGTAGCAAACGTTCAGAGAGTTAACAACCAAGGCTGCTATTTTGTTAATTGACTCCTCTGTTTGGTTTCAGGAGGATGTTGCAGATGATGATATTGATGCATTGCTGGAGACCCTAGAGCAATCCAATGGTCTGACCTTACAGAATGAGGGTTGTGGGGGCTCAGACAGCAGGCCTGCCATATACGTGGAGCACAGGTGAGGAGCCCCACAGTTCTTCGTCAGATAAGAGCACTGCGTTTTTGTCTTATAGTTTTTTTGTTTGTTTGTCTGTTCTATGTCATTTTTATTTCTAAACTTTGATAGACCAGCAAAAAAGAATGAAAAGGTGCGGCCGCCAGCTACCCTCTTTGGCTGACCAGTACTTATCGTGAGACCTGTGCGTGAGACCTGTGTAGACCAGTAGACTGTACCCTACTGGTGTGTTTTTTCCACTTAGCCCTGCCTCTCCCTGTGGATCCAATTTGCCACCCAGTATGGTTATCAGCTAACTTTTCAGGATTTTCTGATTTCATTTGAGTGGGAGAGTGTTATTAAGGCTGACATGCAGTGTGCATTCAACCTAAATAGCATAGACCTAATGTGTTTGCTTAATTGGTCCATATTACTGTATCCTTTAGCTTCTCATGACTTGAAAGACCTTTACTAAACGTTGTTTATTCATTAGGAATCTGAATCCAGAGACAGAGCTGAAGAGATATTTTGGGGCTCGAGCTGTTCTTGGAGATCAAAGGTAAAGGGGGCATTTTTTGTATGATTGTTTGGATTTAATTGGCCCAGGGCCTCTGTAAATGTGTTTGCATGTTTATACATTGTTTTTTGACAGACCTCGACAGAGACACAGACAGTTCCACCGTAGCACCTGGATGACCATTCCTAAAGAAACTTGGCCTCGCTTCAGCCGGCCAGGTAACCTCTGCTTTACAATCATTTGTACCATGTTAATTCAGGGTTTTCATTTTTAGATGATGACTGACATTTTTGCCACCTGAGATGATAAGTGTCCTCTGTAAATCTTATGAGCTGTACTTAACTATTTTTAACAAAATGGTCAAATATAAACATATTAAATAAATATTGATCCTGTGTTTTTAGATCTATACCTCCATATAGGTGTACTTTGTATCATTTAGTTAGTGGGTGTGGCTCCCCCATTGTAATCTTTCAGTAGCCATTTCTCTGATGTTTGTTTGGACAAATCACAGCATTCATTTAATTTCATTAAATTCATCTAGCTACTTCGTAGTTTTACCCATATTCACCATTGACATGTTCTGATGGAGGGGTCGCTTGCCACGTGCTGAGCTATCTCAATTAGCTCTTTTATTCCTTGAATAAGTTATTTGTTTTTTATACATTTATTTCTATAAATAAATAATTACATCTGGCAAGTACAAGCACTGCACTGAGAGATGGCAGCTCACTGATGGTAGCCTCAAACTACTTTAGCTCTTGATGTTCTTGGAGCCATCACAACAGAAGCTACATTCAGCCTCTACTGCGCCTGTGTGATGTCATAAAGACAGTCTAATCACATTGTTAGTGCAGACTCAAAGACACCATTCACATATTGTTTAATCCTTTTGTTGAACTCGTTTTTCCCTCAAGTTTCCCTTTAAATAGCATTAAAAGTAACAAAACCAGCCTCATCTTTACACAAAGTACAATGTCACAAATATTTATTGACATATTTTAACTACTCATTCATAATATTTTGAGCAACGTATTCAGACCTAAGACACAATTTTGTTATGGCAGAACTAGGGTCTGTTATAACAGCTTCTTTGATAACCATTGTTTTATTTTAAGTTGACCCACAGGCAGCGGACTGAAATTCCTTGCTGTTCCCAAATTGGTTCATTTAGTTCATATTCTGCCTGAATCATAGATCTGTGATCTATTGTTATTTAAGCAATAAGCCACAAGAAGCCATGCTTTACAGTGATTTTATTACAGCTAAGAGCAGTTGCTGTGAACATGCTACGCTTGACATGAAGAGGAATATATAATGACTGTAACACCATTGTAATAAAAAATGTAAATATTCAATAAATCTTTTATTTTTAATCAACAATAATTAAGTAATCTCTAAATGTTGTTCTTCTGCCAATCAATGTAGTTCTTGAACAGTAGCTAGACAAAGTGATTGCTAAGCATCACAGAAGTTTAAATTAAAGTGATGCAGTGTGCATTTATTGTCTGTTTTACGATGGCTTCATGACAGAACTGAAAACCAGAACTATCAGTTTTATAATTATAACTTTTGTGGATGTATCTTTTGTACACTATGGCATGGATTGCTAGGGCTTGTATGTGAATTAAATGCCTCATTCATGCCACATGAATCATCTTTTTATGAAGTTTAGCTTGCTAAATTAAATATCATACCTTCACCTTGTACATGCTTTACCTGTTTGATGGTTGTTGTTTTTTTTAAATCAGACTGACATTTCTCTGCAGGAATCTCGATGACCCTACTCCAGTCAAAGGATGGCCTGCAGTACTTCACTTTTGAGCATAGTCGGGACTATCAACAAGTACAGTTCAAGTTCCTGGATGCTGTGGAGTCCATGGATCCCAACAACATTGTGGTAAAAGTTCATCCTCTGCATCGTGGCACTTGTTGTTGATAGTCAGTTTACTAGGAGTGAAACATCAAACCACGCATCCCAAGCAGGGTTTCCTGTAGTGCTTTATAAGCAAGGTGGCCTTAGCAAGAATTGTTGTCCGCCTTTGCTGAAAAATCCCCGCAAAATCAATATTTAATTGTATTGTTTAATTTCATTGGGACCAAATTGTCAACTGAGTTCCAGTGTGGATACAGCGGTTATCAAGTAGAGGGGAGCATTACCCACTGAACAAAGATACGTCCAAAAGAGGAGGAGGAGGCGGAATGAAAGCTTTTATGACGTCTTCTGAACATCCAATGTTGACGTCCACAGGAAATTAAAAATCTCAAACCAACATCCCTCCAGTGATGGGTCGGCCTCTCTAAGCAGCTCTAGTGTGTGTGTGTGTGTGTGTGTGTGTGTGTGTGTGTGTGTGTGTGTGTGTGTTGTGTGTGTGTGTGTACAGAGTAGTAAATGTGAGGTATGTAATGAATAATGAATTTAGGTGAATTTAGGTCACATGGCCAACTGGGAGGGACAGACTGGGAATAGCTTTTTCTTTCTTCCTCTAAGTGTGTGTGTGTGTGTGTGTGTGTGTGGGTTGGTGATTTGTGTGTTTGTGTTCACTGGGGGGGACGTGTCCTCCTCTTTCTCCCTTAATCTCT
>CABFOQ010054258.1:38594-49910 GCA_900660455.1 Gephyroberyx darwinii
CATTCTGTGTGGCCATTCTGTGCATGTGTGTAGGCAGCGTGTTGGAGCCACCAATGAGAGCACATTGTCACTGTTTTTCCGCTCTTTGCTGCCAAACTTCAACCTTCAGGTGAGTTGAATGGAGCTTTTTTTTGTACATAGAAACGCCAGATGTTATAGTCCTCTGACTGCCTTTTTTCAATATAGTGGTGCTGTCTGTAAGAAAAACACTCTCTAGTCTAGACTTTCTCTAGTGTGAGAATGTTGCTCTTCTCAGGCCAACAAGGCTACTAAGACTACAGGGTATTCAAACAAATCCTTAGAGGTATATCCATGCAGCAGCAGGGCCCTCCAGGGCGGTGAAGATGAAAAATAGGAAAATATCTTAACACAGATCCTCGATTGATAAAGACATTGCCTTAGGGGAAGACAAATGAAGCATTTCTAAACTGTGAAGGCATATGACCGTTTTACACATAGCCATGTAATGCCATCCACCATTTTCCACTGGTTTATTGCATAACTCAACAATGACAACATTCATGGACAACAGCAAGCATTAGGAGAGATGCTTTACTGAGCCTATAATAATCATGAATAGGAAAGAAATGTGGAAATTAAAACATCATAAAGATCACTGGCAATAGAAGACACATTGTTTAATTTATTTTTATCTATTTTAGTTTTAGTTTTATCCATTTATTTAGTGACATTAATTCTTATTCTCATAAAACCTTGTATCTAATGGATTTAATTTACTGCCTACTGGAAAATTGCCTCATTTTTTTGTCAGATAAATGGTGGCAGATTCTTCAAAATGACTCAAATTAAATTAAATTAAACTGAAGCTAGGTATTTGTGCATACCTTTTTGGTGGTGTGGGTGGGGCATATCAACTGTTGCAGTTCTTGAAGAGTGGCTTGACTCAACCTTCGTCCATGTCACCCTCAGCAACAAATGCTTCCAAATGCAAATGTTTGCTCTGTCCACTCCGCTCCATTACCCCACATTATTCCCATATGCCTTGTTCTCTCTTGGTGTGCCTGAGACTGTGTGAAAGAGCATAAAAATACAGAAAGACCATATGGTTACAAACACCTTGATATAGAGGGTGACAACTGAGAGGGAGAATTTTCATTTTCAGTCTAATGAAACCTGATGGGTTCAGTTCAGCTCAGGTCAGAATTTCAGAAAAAATAAAAAAAGAATACCTAGTGCATATTTTTTCTCATGTGTGGACGGTGTACAGGGCTGTCCTATTGCTCCAGCCACAGGCAGATGCAAGCAACTCATCAATTTGATTTATATGTGCTTTATATGTGCAGCTTATTTAGATTGCCAGGTAGTCAGCCAGACGTTTCATCTGCTCATAGCCTAAAATTGGACTATGAGACTGGCAATTATATGCTTTATACTTACAGTAAATACTTATGGTATATTTTGCATTGTAGTAAATATAGTGATCACAGTGCAGACATTTGACCAGATGTTGACAGAATCGGATAGAATTATATTTGATCTAGGCATTACAACCAATATCCACCTGAATATGACATTCCTTGAACATTACAGATTTATGCTAAAGTCTTTTGGTTATTTCTGCACAAAGTTGACTATTTAAACCTAATCACCTACAATGCTTTTACGTGTAGGATGCAGTTGTAATATGCTGCCATGTTGTAATGGTTGTGCAAGCTCTTCCATCACCAATAACATAAGGATATAAAATATATATATACACTCACTGGCCACTTTATTAGATACTCCTATTCTTCTCCAAACAGTGAATCATGTGGCTGCAACTCAATATACAAAGCTTGCAGGCATGGTGAAGTGATTTAGTTTTTTGTTTGACCAAACATTAGAATGGGGAAGATGTGTGATCTAAGCGACTTTGACTGTAGTCAAACCAGACGTGGTGGTGCCAGCATCTCAGAAACAGCTGCCCTCCTGGGATCTTCACCACTACAGTCTCTAGAGTTTACAGAGAATGATGTGATAAACAAAAAACATCCAGTTCTGTGTCCAAAAACACCTTGTTAATGAGAGAGGTCAGAGGAGAATGGGCAGACTTGTTCAAGCTAACAGAAAGGCCATAAATGCTCAACAGCTCTTTACACCAGTGGTGTGCAGAAGGACACCTTGTTGAATCCATGCTGTGAAGAATTCAGGCTGTTGGAGGCAAAAGGGGTCCTACCCAGTACTAGATAGGTGTACGTAATAAAGTGGCTGGTGAGTGTATATTATAAAAGAGACGTTATTATTTGAGACTGGGTGATACATGAAAGTGTAACTTTAAGTAATTCCTTTTCAATGGTGAACTGTATAATAGTCATGGCTAAATATAGTTCATATCAGACAACATGAAGACAAAACAGACAAAAACAGACAACACCAAGAACAGCCTAATTTCACTAAATACATGAATTTGAGTAATTATGGCGCATTTACATATTGATTATTGATTAAGGATTGTTTTTCTCTTCGTCACTTTTTTTTTCACCTGTCTCGGTCAGGCCTTAAAATTCAAGCCTGTTGAGACTTCTATTATGAGACGGGAGGGAGGGATGAAGGCATAGAGAATAGTAAGGCTGACAGGCCGAGCAGGACACCAGGTGTTGTTTTTGGGAAATGGGTAGACTTGCACAGAGCTATCAGGTCTTTTAGTCCTTCACCGGTGTGCAGCACTAACCATGCAGTGATGGCACATCTTGAAGTGCCAACACATTTAGACACACAGTTTCAGGTACACCCACAGATGGACTAGCTGATTATATATCCACATTACTCATTTCAGTCAAACAACTCACGTATTGATTATGAAATGTTTTTATTAAGAAGAAATGTACATACAGATTTTATTTTGGAGTCAAGGCTCTGTTGCATCAGCCTCTGTGCAATGTAATGAAGACAGCCAAGTGAGTCAGAGAGCGATTTATAGCGTTCCTCCCTAGGGGGGACTACGAAACAGAGCTTACATAGCTCTGTTTTGCCCAATTTGCAATGGCAATGTGTGAGCTCAGCTGGCACGTCAGCTGACTGAGCTGTAGTGCCACTCGAGTTGTCTGCCTGAACTAGCTTTGCAGGCTCTGCTCCATATATAAGCTCATCATATAGCTTTATCTTAACATATGGGCCCCAGGCATCTTTTGTAATTCAGTACAGTTCCATCTTGATTATGTTATCCAGTTATGGAGAGGAAGAGATATAATATGGATAAAAAAGATATAGTTACAGCTAGGAAGTTATGCGCCAAGACAAGTTTTTTTTTACAGTTAAAATTGAGTTATCTGATTTGTCTGAGAACGAAATCTAGTGTTTTTTTTTATTGAGTTATCTGAGAAATTGTCAATAAAAAAGAATAGATCTGATAAGTAAATAACAGTAGTATTTTAGTAGTCCTATCAGGGAACAAGTGCATCACTTGCAATGAATCACACAGAGGTAAGAACCGAGTAAAGATGACGGTTTTACAAAAATTCAATATGTCTTTCCCTGTTAAGGGTGGGCAGAGGCAGGAAGATGACATGGAAGTTGCTCGAGCTGGTCGGGAGCTGAACCAGGAAGTGAATCGTCTAATGGTGGCAATGAGGGACATGCTGGCCAACATCCAGTTTCAAGAGCCACCAAGAGAGGACAACCCCGACAGAGATGAGGAGGAATGGGACTGAGAGAGGGGGAGAGAAAGAGGTGAAATGAGAGGAATGGGTGCCGTGGATGAAGAGGAATGAAACGAACAATGGAATTAGTTCAGTGGAAAGTTTAAGATGACATGGAATGGGGCAGCAGAATAGTGTTTTTTCTTAATTGTCACAATTATAAACAGATTACTGGAATGATGTATTCCATAAGTCAAGAGAAATAGATAACAAGGCATTACGAGCTTATGAACTTATTTGTGCCAAGCCTCCCTCTCCTCATCCATAGGAAGGTTGCTGTGACAAAAGGGAATTCTACTCAGTTCTACTCAAAATTCATATATCTTATTTTTATGGTGCAGGACAGTCCAATCAATATTTGTGAACATGAGCAACTTTCTCCCAAGGTCAGATAATTCTTACATGAACGTGTCATGTCATCAAGATTGAAAGTGGAGTTTCTCAATAAAATATGAATAAAGATGGTAAAGGATTTTCTGGGGACAAGGGTTCATTTTCAAGTTCAGAACTGATAATGTATTATTATTATTAAATTGTTAATATTATTATTAACAAACATTTGCGGGTTCAAAGTCTCCATTAATTGTCTATGGAGCAGCACCAGATTTGACATCATGATTTCAAGTCTTATTCCTCTGGTTTCTGGCTTTGGGAGAATTTTTCATGTTCACAAATACCAAGTGGACTGCCCTATATGATAGGAACAGCATGAGTGAATTCACATATTAAATGGAAATTGTTAATTAGAACTTAAATATCTTGCTTGGAAGAAATTTTACATGTTTATTATCACTAAAAAACTGCCTTTTATAAAGGAAGCTTTCATTCTGTTTGACATAGGCCAACACCTGCTGTCTCTTGAAGAACACATCAGTGCTGTCTTTGGAGAATCTGCCATGCCTGTGCAATGAACTGACAAAAGTGGATTCAAAGAAGTCTGGGTTAATGTTCAAAATGAAGAGTTTAATGGGTTAATAAAGCAACATATGATTGAGGCACAGAGACTTTGCTTTACTTGTTGGATTCTTACAATAACTTAATATGGAAATGTTTAATTAAATCTTTAAATTATGGAAACAGCCTGCCATTTTGATCTGTTAGATCTGTTGCACCAGCCCACATCCAGTTCATACCTCATCTTCCAGAACCGTAACTGAATTTATTTTGAAGAAATAAACATATGCAGTTTCATAAATGTAAGAATAAATGTTTTTATTAAATCTCACTGAGGCAAATCCACCTAACCAGTCATGAGTAATAAGGTTCAGTTCACAACTGTGTATAATTTTGCTGTAATTGATTCCTCCAGAGATTAATTACAGTTAATTTCAAGTTTAATTTATATAGAGGTATTTTTTTCTCACTTATTTGCAAAGTATAAAATAACAACCGTGTTGATCCAAACCCCTGACCTCTGAACTTTCCTAACAAATAAGGTACTAAGAACATAGCACATGTGGAAATATCTTTTCTTGTGCAAAATTCGTTCATATAAGTAATTCAAATTCCATGTTTTTCCATAAATAGAATTTTAATTTTACTTACATAGTCTCACCTCTATTTACTGATGTCTTCTTGAAAGAAAATAGAAGTACTTGGTTATTCCTGGTTATTAATATAAACATTTCAGGGTAAAACTGTAAATATTTCCAAGAGCCTATTGCAACAGCCGGTCTCAGTTGGTTCTGCGCTGTCATGCTTTTTCACTTCCACCGTTTGGCACTGATTCTCACATTCCAGTTTCAGTTTACTTGCCAAAATTTGATATATTTGTTTTTAGTTTACTCCACTAAAGAGTACAGGACAGAGATTTCCCTCAGTTTCCCCACTGGTTTGCTGCTGTCCCTCTAGTTGTATTTAGGGTTAGGGTTAGAGAAAAGCAAACAAAGATATTCCTGACACAACTGGTTAGCTCTACACCACAAAACATTATGTACAAATGTTTACCTGGCAGCCCTCTCACACAAAATATTGAGCATTCCCAACAGATACCACTTGTTATTTTTCACCACTGTTTCCCTATTGTGCTGCTGGTTCCTCCTCATAATTCTAACAACATAACCTCAAAAGGGAGATTCTTCTTGCTAGTTTGACCACATTGTTTTCATCTGGCAGAATGAAGAATATGTCCCGTGCCTTTTTTTCCCCAGTCAAAATATATAACGCTCGTGTTCATGGATCTTGGTCAATCTCATATGTTCTTTTTTGATCATAAAGAGAACGTGAACTCAGGAGGCGTGGAAGAAAACACTGTCGACATACAAACTACCCTCTCACTCCAGAGAGCCACATGATGGTGCAGTATGACTACCTGATTGTCAAATGATGTCCTTGTTCCTACCTGGAGCTATGGTTCATGTCATGAGATATATTCATGTGATCTGTCAGAAATATAGACAGGCCTTCATATCAATGCCACAGACTGAACTCAGAGAGGGTCTGCATTCAGCAGCAATGGCCCAGCACTGATATAAAATTGTCCCAACTGGTGGGAAGATAATAAGTCATCACATTGGGATTTCACTAGCTAAACGAAAGCCATTTTGAACATTGCCAGCTCCTGTCAATGGATGCATCATGATAAATCCATTTGATTTCAAAGAACGTGTATCAGAGAGCGATAATGTGCCCTTCTGTCCAATCGTGTCAGGTCACCATATAGAGTTTAGTTTGGACGTTTATGTGACCACAAACATGACACGTACTCACTGATAGTCAACACCTATGATCTTTATAACCTATCACAGTAATGCAATACTATGGTTTGCATTGCCATTTTATTGCAATTGAAAAAAATCCAATCAATTGACATGCCCACTGACTTCACTGAATTCACTTAAGATAAAAACTATAGGGCCCATATTTTAGACGACACAGTGTACTATGAAAAAGAAATGCTTGACTCAACTGCATCCATCACGTGCAATTTTAATGTGTACTACTCACAGGGTCAACCTTGAGTACATGGTACATTTTTCAAAGCGAACATTCAAATCAAATATCAAGATTTGAAACACTCCATGAATAGACAATAATGTTACTACTTTAGTGATAGTGATGATTTAAAATGTTTGTTAGTTTTTATTTTAAATGACAAGGATCCTGAAAGGCATGGAATGGAAACCAATCAATGGATACACAGAAGACTTACTCAGCACCTTAAAATAGTCTTGTCAATAAATCCTATTAATAGCATTGGATTTCCTTTTATGTGATTGTGATATGTGGTTCATAATCACTATGCAAACCTTCACTTTTAAACACAATTTCTAAATCCCTTATTTCAAGCTGCTGGATCTAAAATCCAAGCTTTCCACACATTTCCTCAATGGTAAACACAGAAAGCTGTGTTAGTGGAATCTATTGAATTGCACTGTGGCTTTTATTTGATGCATGATATATTGTCTTAGCTTAACTGAGCATTCAAAGCTTAAATCACACCATGTTGGATTAGTTTGTTATTGATCATGGTGCAGTTAGTGATCTCTGTCTTGCCCTGAGAGATCCCTCTTATCCTCTTATCCTCTTACATCCTCCTCTGGTTAGATAAATACTATTTTTGCAAATAAGTCTACAGATTGTATCTCCATTTATATAATAAGGGTTGCAGTGCTACATAAAAGGAACGCACCCTTGCTCTAGATTGTTGCACACATTTTTTCTCCATTTTATTATTATTGCAAACATCACAAGTTTTGAAAGAGCAGCTTACTGTATGTTTACCATGCTTTGTTCAGATGAGGAGGTCTTCATTTTGAGTCACAAATACCTCTTTGTTCCAAATGATTTTGATTTGTGCATGACTGAGGTCCTTGCAGAATAGATTTCAAATGAAGAGTCAGGCTCAACACAACTGCTGAATTTGAGCCCCTTCACTGTCCAGACTTCTCAGATCTTTCAGCTCTTGTAAACACACAATCTTGTCTCAGAGGAAGTATAATCTAAATGCTATTGGATCAAAGTTCTGTAATTTCCCCTTTGGCCTATCCACCACCAGTTAAAAGACTTATAGTTTGAGAATCATACACTATGAGGACTTTAATTTCAAAATGCTACACATCCATTTTAGGAGAAAAACGTTACCCGATGTTCACACAACTTTAATAGCTATCATTTTATACAGGTAGGTGTCACATTTTCAACTAATGCATAGCTCATTTTGGAATACACACTTCATATATAACCTCTTGGTGTGGATTATATTAGTATTAAATCTTCTTTTCGGGATGTTGGGGAAATGGTGCATGTTATGCCATCGTCAAACAGAAATGAAATCACCTCCAATAATGAAATGTTCCTGTTGAATAAAAGCAAATTCTGCAGAATCAATCCTATCCACTGTACCTGACCAATTAGTATGAATAATAATGTGTCCCATTTCCAACCATTACACCACAACCTGGTATCTGTACTGCCATAAAGAGACCTCTCTGCTTTGTGATCCTTCAAATTTAAAACACACAAAAACGCAAATAAATATATTACAAATTCTGCTCTGACCAGTGATTCAAAATGTCTTTCAGTGAGAAGAAAAAATAACCAACGTTCAAACAAAGTTCAGTTCTGCATCACTGTAATTACTGATCTAATTAATTAGGCTGTACAACTATCTAGTCTGTGAACCATATAGGTCAGTTGTCTTTTGCATGAGAGGAGGAGTCATATAACCCGTGAAACCCTTAAGCAGCCGCTGTCACTTTGTTGAAAACTCTGCTGGAAAGCTGTTCACAAACTCTGATTCCCTGGATATGACGCTGTTTCTTCCACTGCCCGGCAGCCGGAGTAGCCCGTACTCACTGAAGGAGGTTTAGGGGTGAAAGGTGTATGCGCCTGTTAGGATTCAAAAGATAGGAGGAGGAGGAACGTTTCTATAGAATGTTTCAGCTGTACCTATAGGCAAGAAGCGGCGTTCCAGTGAATAGACGCACGAGGACAGCCAACTTCCCGGGCTCCAAAGGTGCGTTGTAATTTCGGGGTGTTTCCCCCCCGACAGCTGGGAAACTACTTGCTGCATTTCTCCAGTGGCTGAATTAATTTTTAATAATCCAAGTGATTGATAGTCTAAAACTCCATGGACATTTCAACTATTTTCCGGAATTGTCAGCGTGTTCATGTCATCAACAACTAATTGAACTGAATTTCTGAATTGCTCAGACCAATCTATTGATTTTACGCCTGGCTGTGTGGCAACACAGAGTTTGATTACTGTGATTGTGATAGTTAATTTTAACTGACACGAATGCTAAAACTTCCATCAAACCACAAAACAATGATAAAAACAACTTGTTTTCTTTTTCTTCACTCAGTTCAAGGTCAGCACTTGCACAGCACAGCACGGCCAGGAAACCAGTGGGTCATCTAGTCAACATGGACAACCTGTCCCAGCATAATACCCCCACCATGCACCATATGGAGCTGAGCCCCCTGACTTTGTACACGGAGGGGAACGGGACGAATTCCACCGCTGGAGAACAACATGCAGCGTACTGCGTGCAGGTCCGCATCCCCCAGGAGCTTTTCCTGACTCTGGGGATCATCAGCCTGGTGGAGAACATCCTAGTGGTGCTGGCCATCATTAAGAACCGCAACCTGCACTCGCCTATGTACTACTTTATCTGCTGCCTGGCTGTTTCTGACATGCTGGTCAGCGTCAGCAACGTAGTGGAAACACTATTCATGCTGTTGAACGACCACGGCCTGCTGGATGTAAACCCGGGCATGCTGCGTCACCTCGACAACGTCATCGATGTGATGATATGCAGCTCCGTGGTTTCGTCGCTCTCTTTCTTGTGCACCATCGCGGCGGATCGCTACATCACCATATTTTACGCACTGCGTTACCACAGCATCATGACCACGCAGCGCGCCGTGGCAATCATCGTTCTGGTGTGGCTGGCCAGCATCACCTCCAGCACTCTCTTCATCGTTTACCACACCGACAACGCTGTTATTGTCTGCCTCGTCACCTTTTTCTGCATAACCCTCGTATTCACCGCCGTGTTGTACCTGCACATGTTTGTCCTGGCGCACGTGCACTCCCGGCGCATCATGGCCTTCCACAAGAGCCGTCGGCAAGGCACGAGCATGAAAGGAGCCATTACCCTCACCATCCTGCTCGGGGTCTTCATCTTGTGTTGGGGTCCTTTCTTCCTCCACCTCATCCTCATCCTTACTTGCCCCACAAGCCCGTTCTGCAACTGTTTCTTCCGAAACTTCAACCTTTTCCTCATTCTCATCATCTGTAACTCCCTGATCGACCCGCTCATTTACGCCTACCGGAGCCAGGAGCTGCGCAAAACTCTGAAGGAGCTGGTTCTGTGCTCGTGGTGCTTCGGATTGTGACATCATGTACATTCAGGAAGAACAGACAGCGGCACATGAGGTTGTCAACAATGTCAGCAATCTATTCTTCCTGAATGTACATTGTGTCAGAAGTTTAAACTTTAAGCCGGTTTATCAGCCAATCCATGCATGCATGCATGGATTGGCTGATAGTGTCCATACGCCCATGTGCCACACTGTACATAAGACTGATCTGTCTCAGTCTTCTCAATACATTTGTACATCTCCTTGCAGATTTCCATGCATGAAGTCGATTTCTTTTGCAATATTTAAATGATTTAGGAAGTCGTACACCCCACAGAGGTGCGCATATAAACGCAATCCACTCACAAGAGCCTGCACTGCAAAAACATCTCGACATCTTGTATTGATTCTACTAATTTACTATTGATTTTTACATCCTTATTTTATTAAAATAAGGCGAATAATAAATACCAGGAAAAAAATGTTCTTGCATCACGTGTCAATAGATACTAGTTGAGTGATCCGCGTTATTTCAAGGTACTGACACTTGCTTCTAGAAAATTGCTGAAACAAGTGCAATGCAATGGAAACAAATTATATCACCCAATTGGCAGTGTTTCACTCGTTTTAAGAACAATAATATTATAAGACTATATATGAGACAACTTGGTGTGCCTGCTTTGCTTATCCATGTATGCACGCTGCATATTGGGGACACACGATATGGAATCAAGATAGGGTCATAAAGATTTTGAGCTTGTAAAACGATATTCACAAACATATGGAAACTTGTAGTTGTATTTTAACAGTTACGCGCATGTAAAAACACATTTGCACAAATTATTTGGAATGTAAAAATGTAAAAACATTTTGAACAAATAGAATTTGTTTTAAAAAATGTATAGAAAAGATCTGTAGTTGCAAATGATATGTTGCAAACGTGTGAAGTGACTTTGAATGTGCGAGTGTGTAAACATCTGAGAAAAGTTTGAGTTGCCTAGTGTCACAGTGTAAAACTATGCACGCATCTCCTCTTCTATTTGTGTGAACTGTGTTTTGCAGCTATGGATTTTTGACCCTGTTTTGCCTGCAAATTTGACTGACCAATAGGAGCGCTACTGCCACCCCCATCAGGTAGCAAGTTTGACTGTAGCACTTGCTGTGACTGTCCATCGACCACATCCCCAACTTCATCATGATGAGTCACCAGGGCCTGTCAGCTGAAAAACAAACCTGAAAAACAAACCGTTTTATAGAATTATTGATTGATGGCATTTGTTAACGTACGTTAGATTTGTAGCGTTCAATGTCAATTCCAGCTAGGTAGCTAGTTGAGTTAGCCAACTTTAGTTCTACTTCATTCTATTTCTGG
>CABFOQ010054259.1:0-12841 GCA_900660455.1 Gephyroberyx darwinii
TGCTCGGGGGTTGCTGCTCTGTTCTCTATCACTATTCTCAGAGCACTCACATTTAAAACTAGAATAACCGGTATAATACTTCAGATGTTGCCGTTTCTCCTAAAATATTGGTCTTTTCCGGTTTTCATTTTCATTCCTTGAAGCAATTCCTTCCCCTGGTCTACACCGTTACACGATCACTCCACGCTAATTCAAGAGCTGATGGGTAGTAACATTAGAAGACGACATAAATCTCAGTCAGCTAAACTAAGCCACTGTTAGCATAACAGAAGAACAGCTTCTAACATTGGGGGAATCCTGCCACTACAGCAGGGCAGCATAACAACAAACATGTTACCTCTGTATATATAATGGAAACACATTAGGAACCAACTGGGTTTGGCCTTTTATCAGGCTCAGCCCTGCACAGTTCCACTCTGTATGGCCTGATTCTGTATAATGGAAATGAGGCATTACATGTAGTTAGTATGACTAGTTTCCCTGGTAGTAATAGTCCAGATAACAAATGTTGGAAAATTGTGCTTGCCTGTTTAGGAGAAAAACAGCCTTCCTTCCTCTATCAAAAAAAATCCCCAAATCAGCATGTATACAGAATAAAATAGTGGAACAATGATAAAGAAAATCTCATTAATACTCATCAATATATGCAGCATATGACAATAAGAGAGATATGTGAAAACTGAAGAAGCAAGTACGTCAGTTGACAGACAGCTAGGAAAGAGGCTGAAAGTCCTGTCTGCTGCTCCAGTGAGAAGACGTAGAGTTGTTGTTCTGACTAGCCTCACTTTGCAACTTACTTGCAGAACATCCACATCTTTTCAACACAGTATGTGCTAAACATGTGTTGTTGGCAATTCAAATGAACAAATGTGACTTTTCACGGTGCAGGCTACTTTAAACGGTATAGACTATAGTTGTTGGTGCCCGCCGCCTGGATTTTGGCTGAGAATGACAATGAAATACAAATGATTTCTTCTTTCTTAATGCGGGACAAGAGGTCTATGCTGTTTGTAATGAAGGTGTGTGGATTACTTCTATTTCTATTTCCCTCTCTCTGCCTGTTTTCCTTTTCCCCACCTCTCTTCTCTTACGAGTATCAATCCCATGCTGCACTGCTTCTGCCCCTGTGCCTCCATCTTACCCTGGCTGTCGCCGTCATCCGAAAACCCCTCTAACTCTTTAATTCATTTTTTCATTTTGAGTTGAAAGCTGGCGCTGGTCCTTCGCATGTTGAGTGAATGGAAACTGATTCAGAACAGCGCCTCAAAAATCACCAATGACAGTAATCAAAAACAAAACATTGACTTGTTATAGATAAAAGGTGGTTTCGGTAACACTTTACTTGAATCGGCATCAAAAGGGCATCATATTCACATTGTGAGTGCATGGTAATTATTATAATTAGAGCACAATATAACAAATATAATAAATATAATTGATGCAGCAGCTGCATAGTTAATGACATGATATTAAATGAAATGCAATTTTCTGATGTTTGTCTGAAAAGTTGATCTATGCCTCTAATGGTCTTATAATCTGCTTGCAACACATCCGGAGGCACTTCAGGTAAAGTGTTCCCCAGGTTTTGGTGTTGACAGCAGCAGCGTATTGAACGGCAGCCAGCTCCGACGGACTGTCTGGACTGTAATATCCGCCAGGCCTGGTTTCACTTCACTTCACATTCAATCAATTCCTCAAGTGGATGCTCTTCTAAAACACCCAAACGTTTTGACCAACAAAAAGGTTTTTCCGGGGAATAACCGAGGAGGAATGCTCTGTCATTAGCAAAATGAAGCTCAGGTTCCATTAGGAATTGATTAAAATGCAAGTGGCTTCGCACCATCTCTGCTGAAGTTCTGTTGAGCAAGGCACCCTGACTGTGTGTTTCTAGTGTTTCAATCTAAAATGACAACCTTCTCATCACATAAACCAAGTAGGGAACTTTGCAGAATACTGGGAGGATTATTGAATTGACTTATTTGGTTGATGGAAGTTACCGGCCATCCCAATTTAACCTGTTTCTACGTCTGCACTTTCCTGCCAGTCATCCCACCAGTGTCACTCTCTGTCCGGGGTCAAACAGAAGTCTAGTTTGCTGTGAAATGTGTTTCCAATACGCAATGTGGTTTTCTTTCCGGTAGGAGCAGAACCAGACAGAGGCGACTCATCTTCGTTCAACCTGTCGTACACTCTCTTTCACCGGCTCACTGTTTGTCTGGGTGTCTCTCTCTCTCTCTCTCTCTCTCTCTCTCTCTCTCTCTCCCTCCCACCGAGTCTCTGCATCTCCCTCTCCTTTTTATAAACTCTCTCGGCTTTTCTAAAACACCTAAATAGATCTCAATGAACCCACAGCTGCCGTTACCCTGATTATAGACCCACATTCATGATGAACTTGACTTGTAAGCCTGACAATTTAGTGAGTGTGAAAGTCTGCTCTGTTCTAAATTCTAAATCTAAATTCTCTAGACATGTTTTTTTGTATTTTGTTTCAATGTTTACATATAGAAATCTCTTTTAAAATCTAAATATGCAAATAAACATGTATTGTCAGTGTTGCAAACATTATTATTATCATGCAAATATTATTTACGTGTACAGTTGACACGGCTGATTCTGTGAACTTCTCAGGCCTTTTACATGGTAAATATAGGCCCTTTTACGATGCGTGTAGGTTTACTATCTAAATATCTAGTTGTCCTACACTCAGGTGATGCTGTGAGCCTGATGGCCCCTTTATTTAGCAGCTTTGTGGCCTTTTCTCTCCTGACCTTTCATTTTCGATAATTGTTTTTGTCTGAAGATATTAGGGTTAGGGGCGATACAAAACCAGGCCTGAGGTGAATTTATTTTTTCAGTTCAACCCAGTCATAGAAATAGAGACAGCAGCCTGTTAAGTGATGATACAATTTATTCATTCCTTTTCGTTTAATATGTTATATTATGTAGAATATATATACGATGTAAGCTATAACAAATATATGATAGAAAATATAGGATGCTTCAGTGTTAAGACAATCCACTTCCAGAACTGAATGAATCCAAAGTTAATTGAAGTCAGCTTTGCTGTGAATGAACTGATTTAGATTGAAGGCTGCGGAGCTGCTCCCGAGGGCTTTTCTGCTGTGTGCATGTGCGTGTGCGTGTGCGTGTGTGTGTGTGTGTGTGTGTGTGTGTGTGTGTATCACAGAGGGACCAAGCCAAATTGACTCCATATGTCTGTCTATTAATTCTGTGTCAATAGAGGGAAGCCTGGGTTCGTACCTCTGGGAAATGACATTGTGATTAACATTTATAAGGCAAAATAATCGACCCTAAAACATAAACCGAACACGATCTAAGACAGGGAAATGACAACGCAAGCAAGATTTGCATGGTGAGAATAATCCACCCTGAAATAGAAATGACGCGTGATTTTAGAGGATTTACAGTAAATGAAAGTATCTCAAAGGACAGTTCACTTACAGTCAGAGATGCAGTGGAGGTAAATTAAATAGTTAGTAGTATCAAACCGATGTAAGTCATATAAGACAGAAATGCATTAATGATCCATTTCTTTTGGTGGGTGTTTGCCTTGTGATAATAACCGGAGCGCGCCTGGTTTACCCTCCTTTTTATTTACAGTGCTGCTACATTGCTGCTTACATTGCGTTACTGTGTGTGATCTGACTGAGCGCGTCGGCCGGTTTGTTTGATTTATTAATGTCCCGTTGAGAGGTTTATAAATCTGCAATATGCTTTTTTCCCCCCCCGTGGGGCCATTAGTAGACAATAGACAATTGATTTAATCTAAATCCCTGCTTAATCTGCACAGCATCACAGCACAGGGCTTTAGTGTGCTGCTAAATAAAAGCCTTCAGACCTGCAGCATGCTGAAAGGACTGAAACAGCTCCTGTCCAGACCTTTCATTTTTTTAACTTTTCGCTGACGTTACAGAAAATAGGCTCTTCGTCTACAGAGCCACATTTGGATACCAGGTTGAGTTTTAGGATTTTAGCTGGTTAAGATTCCCTCCTCAAATTAGAAATTATACATCTATGTGTATGTTTTTAGATTACTATGCATTTTTTTCAAATGATTAGTTCAGCCTTCAGCCATAAAAAAAAAAAAAGATGAAGATCATAGCTTGCAGCGTATCTTCATCTAAAATGCTGCATTCAGTGTCAACAGCTTTAATAGTTTTAAAGTAATGTACAACAATAACAATATAATAATAAATATAATAATATATTATACACTTTTACTACTTTACTTTATACATTTACTATTGTTGTTGTTATTATTAATATTAGTGCAGTAGTAGTAGCTGTGCTATTAGTGTTAATGAATAAAGTATTGATGCTATTATTAGCAGTATTATTATTATATATTTTTTTATTAGTGACATTATTAGTGCTATTTCTATTACTAGTGGTTGTATTATTTGTGTTATTAATATTAGTATTATTAGGACTGTTTTTGTTATTATTAGTAGTATTAGTATGAAATTAAACATCATGGATTTTTTAATTTGAATAGAAACTAGATTAAAAATTATTGTTTGTGTTTAGCTTTTTGTTTTAAATGAGTTTCCTAATTCAAGGTAGCACAGACTGACAAGGTTTGAATGAAGGTCATGTGTTGGTCCCGTTTTTAAGCTTATTATAGTCATAATTTATATTTCAGATTGTATGAAGTTATTTTTGTTGCTAATTGAAGGGTTTTGTGCAGACTACCTCTTCATTTTAGCATATTTATTAGCAGATGTTAAAGTGGCTTTATGGTTGAATTAGCTCCTAAATTCAAGGTCATATGCTTTATTAAGCTCATATAATTATGCTATAATTTGCATTGTATTTTCTTGTATTTTTCTTCACCAGTATGTGAATGGTTCAGTCTGAATGTAGATCATATGTTATGTTATGTTTTTGAGTACCTAGGCTTAATTTTCATTTAGGCTATACCTTTGTAGTCTTATTGTTGGTGCTGGCTTAGGTGTCCACATGTACAGACTCAGTCAGTGAATGTAGGACATGTGGGATTTCTGCCACTTGGGAGAAAAAGAAAATGTCATATGGTGATTTATTGGGATGGACGCTGACTACTGCAGGCTGCGGACCTCTGGGCTATGAAACTACAGTAGAGTGGAGGGATGAAGGGAAGGAAAGATGAAGGGATGGAGACGAGGAGGGAGAGGAAGAAGAGGCCTCTGGGATCAAAGCCTAAAAGTTGGATGGAGGGATAGAGGGAGAGATGATAATGGAATGACGTGTATCTATTGAAAATAGATTGGAAGGTGTCTTTGAAAGACAGAGACGTGTTTTATACATGTATTTAATCAGCTGACATGTCATTTGTAGCTGTTGTTAATCTGTAAAATCTACAGTTAGGCATATTTCACAGACAATTATGATGGTTTTATGAGGCTGTACCAGCGTTATAGCATTAGCTTGCTGGGTTAGAGAAGTTTATCCACAGTTGGATTACAGGCCTTTTTTTTAAGACTTGGCATTAAAGTTAACTTAAATTGATTGAAAACCTGATCTGAAAAGTTGTTTTTTTCATATGATATTGTAGTTGGTGATGTCACTGATCCTACACAAAGGTTCCAAAATACATTTTCGTAGAGGTGATTTTACACCAGAATGCTAGTCACAAGGATGGAGCATTAGCATTAGCTTGCTGGGCTTATAGCTTTGTGATTTACCAGGTTTTCTTAATGATCTAAGCTTTGCATTAGTGTTTCCTTACTGATTTAAGGTTAGGATTTATGAGACGGGATTAAGTAATAATTGATAGTATTAAATGTAACGTTTGATCCCAGTTGGATTAAAGGCCAGTGGTTAAGAAACTTGGCATTAAAGACAAGGACCCTGGACCTTCTAGCCTAGGCCTTGTGAGGGAATTGATATTTGTATTGGTATTAGCTTAATGTGTTAAGGCTTAACTTTAGCCTTTAGCCAGCTGATGTATGTGTTTGTGTGAGCTTTAGCTTGTTTGAATTAGCCTTAGCTCCTTGATACAAGGTTTAAATGAGCATTAACTTGGCTGTATTACCATTTATACCAACCTTAGCTTACTGATGTAAGATGGAATTGATCATATAGATCACTGAAGTGTGGAACAAGATATGGCACATTGCAATATTTCTGAATCAGATGTTGTGGCTGTTAATGACGTTTGAATGTTGAAAACACTGTGAAGCAGATAACGAGTTCCTGTGTAGCTCAATGGGTATGCTGTCATGGTACTATAAGGTACCTTGGGTAAACATGCCCATCAAATAGTAAATACAACGTTATGCTGTCCAAAGATCATGTCGTGAAGAAGACTTGTGAAGAGGATGTCTGAATGTTACGAAGCAGAACCTGATTGTTTGACTGTTGACAATAATAACGATCCTTTGGACTCGATTGAAATTGTTTGAACGTGATGAGGTAATGATATAAGTAGAGTGAGTTTGTCGGTCAGATGTGGTAGTAACATCTGGAAAGGATTTCAGTGCCATCAGCGCAACAGTATCAGCCGTCACTGGGTGTGGTGTTTCACCGTCATCTTTCCTCCTCCACTATCCTTCTCTGCCTTCTCCTGTCCTCCCTCCACCTCTCATGCATGTTGCTAATCATTCCATTCTTAGTTAGACTTCTGTTTTCATTATTGCTTGATATTTTTTCTATATTTTTTCAGAGCATCAACTTGTCTGAATCATTCTATCTCTGTAATACTTACAATGGAGTCATTGTAAATAAGGATTTGTGAGCTAAATATGATGCTAAATATGAAACCGTGTTCTTCTCCTTGTGTGCGTGTGTGTGTGTGTGTACAGGTCACAGTGGAGTAAACCAGCTGGGAGGTGTGTTTGTGAATGGCAGACCTCTACCTGATTCTACCAGACAGAAGATAGTGGAGCTGGCCCATAGTGGAGCGCGACCCTGTGACATATCCAGAATACTACAGGTATTATTGTTATTATTATTGTTATAACATACCTATGAATAATGATCACGTCAGGCCATCATGCAGTAGATAGGGCTGGCTGCAGAACCACACCACTAAGTGGGGGAATCTTCTAGGGATGCATCTGGGGATGAGGTGCAATCCACCCTTAACCATTCATAGACCAGATCTGCTGTTCAGTACGCCTCTTACTGGGCCTCAAGTGTTTAGAGATGCTGGTCAAACTGGTCCAAATATTGGCCAGACCACATGTAGTGCTTGATCTGGCTCATCTTCTTCTAAATCTAAATGGTGCTGATGCTGAGGGGTCTGACGAGATAACTGGACATCCACTGACAGATCACATTTTGGACCTATGTATAGTTACTTGTGCAAGCACAAATTCAACAGCAGACGCAAAAACATCTTGTTTTCTGATCTGTTAGACACAGGGGCAGCGGATTTGCACCTGAAAGAAATGTGTCAATAAGGACACTTCCCTTCTTTGCACTTTTGGTTTATTGTATTTGTGGCTGTTTCACAAGACGATGACTTATGATGACTTAAGACTGCATCACATTTTTTCTGTTTATTGTAGACAGAGTTTAGCTTTAACATCCCTTCACTGACCAAGTAAGGGACGTGCACAGAGTCATGGCCAATTTCCTTTCCTTTCCATCAGCCAAGCCGTATATTTAAATCAACCCAATCACACACACAAAAAGAAAAACAAGACCGAACCAAAAAACAGAAACAAAACGCGCAAAAAACTGACAACCACGCCCCATCTCCTGCTCACTCAGCCCTCTCACCTGCAAAATGCAGCTCGTCCCACCTGGCAAAACACAAAGCTGTTGTATAAGCCTGTGTTTTCATATACGTCAAGGTCTCTCATTGCTTTATAATAGGCAATAACAACATTTATTGCAGCTCTAACAAGACTTAAAAACATTGACTACAGAGTGGCCTAACTCTACCATTTGTTTCCTAATCAAATATTTCCTAGACCTAATAGAAACCACCAGACGAGATCTTTTGGCCTTTTTTTCTTTTATAATGGTGCCCAAATATGAAACCTGACACAGAGAGAGCTTCCCCTAAAGAACTAAAAAAATTACAACATTTTCTTTGTCCATGCCTGCCCCCAGTTGTGCTCTCCATGAGAAATTGTCTCTGTCTTTCAGCCTATCGTTGTGTGGTGATGTTTGCTCTTATGAGAATGTCTGACAAGCAAGGAAGCGCTAGTGCGAGGTCGAGCCACGCACCCTGGATAAGGGGGTTCCTCTAGGAGCCAGAAAAAGGAGGTTGATGGTGCCAGATTCTATACTTTCACAAGACCCCTGCAGAGTGGTGGCAGGTTATTGACACTCTGCACTAAACCTCCCTCTTGATGCAATATGAGGCCTGTCACAGCCCTCCAATTTCCCTCCATCCTGCAATATCTTGCAATAAAAGTGACATTGAATGTTTGCTGATTACAAAACTGTTGAATCCGAACCTTCCCCAAATCCCGAAGGGATGCAGAACAGGACTTTTGAGACCTCCATCTCTCCCAAAAATAACGAAACCACTTCCTAAAGTGAGCATCATTTAATAAAGTTGAGTTGAGATGCCAATACTTGCTCTTAGGCTCAACAGAATTTATGAATTTAGCCCCTCTCACTAAGCAATGATCTGAAAAACCGACTGCTTCAAACACTTGTGAGTGAGGCTCAAAGCAATAAAAACTGTCTAACCTAGTCAGAGAGATGGAGTTGCCTCTCACATGTGTCCCACATCTCCCAAAATATTACTGGAAGACATACTGGGTTTCTGAGTGGCTCCAATGCAAGTTGCACTTAACTACAGTCTCTGAGTATCTCACTGAATAATACTAATACTAACACTAATACTAATACTAATGTTAGTATTAATCCCAGTACTACTACTAACACAAATATGAATACTAACACTAATGTTAATACTAATGCTAATACTAATACTGGGTCTAATGCTAATACTACTAATAATAATATTAGCACTAATACTAATACTATTGCTAGTATCAATGCTAGTACTTATACTAACACAAATATAAATACTAATGTTAATACTAATACTACTACTACTAATAATAAACTATTATCTGTGGGACTTATTTATTTTTAAAGGGACTTTGAATAATATTTCAGAAATTACACCCAGTGCTGAAATTACTGTTCCTCTTTTGGGTTGGACTGTCTTTAAAACAGTTCCTTGTTGGGTTAAGTCTAGCAGTCTGTAGCCTTTTGAGGCCATGTGTACAGGCATGCATCCCTGGTTTAGTCCATAGGCCTGTGTAACTCACACAAATATATTGGTAGCGGTCTCTCCTCCTCCCCACCAATCAATCCCCACCCTGCTTACCACATTCTCTATAAAGTAATTCTGTGTGTATTCTGATATGTCCTGTGTCTTTCTGACAGAGGCAGGTTGATGCCAACAAAGTATTTTATAAAATTCTGTATATATTGCTCTCTCTACATTGCTTCCTCTTGTCTATAGGCAGACAGATGATGCTAATCAAACTGTATAAAATATACTGCATAAATTTGTTTATTTTATCTACCTCCTTATCTCTTGTTTTGTAGAGACCAGCTGACACTAGGGTTCAGCTGCAGGAGAGAGGAAATGTAAGCACTGAACACCTCCTAACATTAACCACATTAAACCACAGACCAGTGGTAAATAATGTGTGTGATTTCTGTTTGGTGTCTTTGTGTCCAGGTCTCTAATGGCTGTGTGAGTAAGATCTTGGGCCGGTATTACGAGACAGGCTCGATCCGACCTCGGGCCATTGGCGGCAGTAAACCCAGAGTGGCCACGCCGGAGGTGGTGGGCAAGATTGCACAATACAAGCGAGAGTGCCCATCCATTTTCGCCTGGGAGATCAGAGACAGGCTGCTGGCAGAAGGAGTCTGCACTAATGACAATATACCCAGTGTAAGTTGCTATTACTACTTCTATTATTACAACCAACCAAGTCAAGTCAACCTGATTTATATACCAAAGTGCTTTACAAAATACTGGGATTCCAAGACAAAAGGAGGCAGAGCATGAAACACCAATAACAAAATTAAGATGTAAGTGAAAAAAGAGCAATAGTGCATAAAAGAACATGTCAAGCCCAAATCCAATTAATAAAAATAGGTTTTAAGACAATGGGCCTCATTCACGAATGTTTTCGTAAATTATTCGTAAATGTATCGTATGTGTGCGTAAAACTCGAATGTGGGATTCATTCTGTTCAACACTGTAAAAGGCTGCAGACTGAAGGGTCATGTGCAAGGAATGCTGTTTCAGCAGAGACACACACCGTTGCTGAGGTACAAAAAAATGGAAACAGTTTGACATGAAACTAGATTGCAAAAAAGTGAAAGGAGAAGTAGATGCGTATTATCAGCCACAGGAGGACGGCAGCGCACTGAGCCGCTATCCGACATGGATCAGAGGACCAATCAATAATAGGAGAGACCTCACTGTCGGGTGTCCAGTCGGACACAGATCAGATCCAGGCTGCATCTTCATCAGATGGTAGGACTATGTTATTGTATTTGTAAGGCGTCCAGTCCATGTGATCAACCCATTACAAGTTGGATAATCTTGTGTTGTTATGAATGAGGACAGTTCGGCAAATATGCCATTGCAGCCTATTCTGTCTATTTTGTTCCTACAAGGCCACTGAAACATTTTATTGTTAATGAGGTTTGGCACTACTGTAATTTTTCATAAAGAATAAGCTGTTTTAAGAGCCTTCCGGCATGTATCCAAACACACAAACAAATTTCTGCATGTTTCCAAACACTCGAAGGTTTTGATCGTACCAATGAACAAATTGAGATACGAACAAAATGATGAATCAGACTATCTTCGTAGAAATGTTCGTACATTTCATGAATGAGGCCCATTGAGTATATATAGTGCAGGTGTGCCTTAAATGTGATCTTGCAGGGAAATGCTTGTTTCATGTCATGTTCTTAACCCCCTCCACCATGGAGGTCAGAGGTCAGGCTCAGATGCAAAACAGCACTTCTGGAGCTGGGAGGGATTCAGGGGTTAGTCGATATGGGGTGTTTGAATCCAGGTTGGACCATCCAAGGGCGGTCTTCCAAGAGAGAGTGTTAATGCTTGAGTGTAGATCTCCCAAGCATTTGATTGCCAACTACCAAGTTAAGTTATTTGTGTTTGGATTTGTTCAAAAGTTTTAAATGTTCAAAAGTTTTAAATGTTCATCATAGCATGCTTTGAAAATGTTAACCTTGTATAACACAAGCTTGGGAGATTAAACTGAACTTGAGAGCTGCCACTACAATATGTGCTACTATGCCATTTGAAAAACGTTACATAATATGTATTACAACTGCACGCTGGTATTTAGAATCAATACCCCATTATAAAGAATATTGATAAAACATGGCAACCCCCGGTGATGTGCCATGGTAAATAGTATCCATTTAGCAGACAAATAGTTCCGCACAGCTATCACCAATAAAAATATGAGGAAATTGACTCAACCAACATCCAAATTCCATCCATTCCAACATCCATTTTGGTTGTTCCTCCTCTTCTGCATGTATTAATGTGAGAAAACAATCTCAGCTGGATGCGCCCACCAATCTGACACACTGTTGCCTTTGAGGGAGTAGAACAATTGTCAAATCATTATCTGTATCACTGCAATAATGCCAAGACGAGAAATTACCCAGCATGAGTACTGCTGCCATAACCCACTATAAATCCCAGTCTGCGTGGCAGGGCGGCCACAAAGAGAAGTATGACTCCCTCCTGACACATCAATCATATTGTGAATGATCCAATTAGGAATAAAGAGTTCCTTAACATGTCTAAACGTAAAACTGTTGCACATCCACTTCATTCAGCTCTAAGGGGGGCAGGTGGGTTCTTATGATTGCATCAGCTTTAATTATGGATTTAATTAGAGAAAGAGATTGAGTTTGCCAGCCAGCGTGAGGACAAAAGAGAGAAAGGAGAGCAAAATGAATCAGAGTCGCTCGCGTTGTCACGCACAATAAAAGTATAGGAATATGTCTTGTGACAGTCGAGACAGTCATGCGTGGAAGTTTGGGAATTCTACTGGGGGTGGCCATTATTTTCATACATATTAGAGGAATGAGCTTTTAAAATCCTTATCTAAGCCACAAATCTTAATGAAGGCGTCCTAAATCAAGAAAATATGCAGATATATATGATATACTTACATTGTTTATTCAACAAAACTCATTTCATCATTGGTATCTGATTGATTTTGTGTTTAGATAATGTCAGCTTGTTAGCTAGCTAACCATAGTATTTGCTCAGCTAGCCACCACTGTCTTGTTGCTAACACATCTGAGTAGCACACTAGCTAACATATATAGTAGAAGCTAGCGTTAGTGGCTAGTGGTCACATGTTAACATGAGCTACATTAGACCGCTGGCTATTTAGCTAGCTAACAGTTTGTTCAGATTAACTGAGCTGACTCTTCTCAAGTGTTTTGGAGTAGAGACTAGGGCTAAAGACAAGACAGTTTACTGAGTCACAGTAACCTACACAAATCTACCTTATCACACTATTCACTTTTACAGCCACACCACAATAATCTTTACCAGCTAGCTCTCTTTTTCTAGCCTGGTTATTTAGATTAAAGATTCAAGAACTTTATTTGTCACAGATACAGGATGTATAGTGAAATGAAAAGTGGCTATGCTCTACGAACAACAGTCACAGTATTTACAGTAAGATAGAAAGAATACTATTTGCAATACGATAAAATATAAATAAAGAAATATCTAGAAAAATATAATAAAATATGTGGAAATATGTAATATAAATTATGTGAAGTTGCTACCTGTATGTCTAAGTGTGTGTGTGTGTGTGTGTGTGTGTGTGCATGTGTGTGTGTGTGTGTG
>CABFOQ010054260.1:0-10537 GCA_900660455.1 Gephyroberyx darwinii
ATAATAGGCTACTCAGTAATAATCCAGGTTACTTGGATCACTGTGGAGCATCTGTAATGCACAGTTGAAAGAGTTCATGTCCCTTATTTTCTGTATGACTATTTCCAGGTATTGCAGATATAAACTATGTGTGTGGTTCTAGAAAGAAACAATAATAAGCTACTTTTCTTTGCATCTTTGTGTTTACTTAAATGTTAGAAAGTGTTTTAACTAATTGGCTAAACACTTCTCAGGTAAATGGCTTTAATGAGAATTTTCAGGGTGGCCTAGGACTTCGGCACAGTAGCGTACATCTGCTGTCAGGAAAGCCAAATCAAATTATTATCTGACCTAATTACAAGCTCTCATTGTAATCCTGAAAGTCTTTGGAAGGCTGTAAATTCCATCAAAATGGATACAATCACCTGTGTACCTAATTATGTCTGATGAGTAGTGATGGCGGAATGAAGCTTCCTGAAGCTTGAAGCTTTCCAGTCAATTGTTTTGAAAATAGGTTAATTAATTCGAGGCTTCAAATGCACATTAGGGCCACCTGCTGGTCAAAAGAACAGAGCAAGCGAGTCTATTGTAGATGAAGGCTGCGATGTGTGTAGTAGTATTTGGGCCAGTGAATAAAACTACTGCTGTGAATGACAATAAAGAAGTGAACACATATCTCTCAGTGTTGGGACCTAATATAAAACCATAGTTGAGTTGAGACAATGAGCTCAACATTTATTCGATTTTGTTACATTACAGTCATTTAGCAGACACTTTTTTTCCAAAGCGACTTACAAATGGTGATGGATAACTATGAGGGGATTGAACCGACACTGTGACTGAGTTACATGCTGTACTGACAGAGATATCTGGACCATGCTGTAATACGACTGTATCAGATTGTCACTGGCAAAGTGGGTAACGCTGCTGCACTGATAATCTAAGATGAAGTGGCTCAAGTGGTGGGGTCCCCATGTTAGTCAGTGAGTTATTTCTCTTGCTGTTTTTCTGATCGCTGTTAGTGTATAGCCTCAAAATACAGCTTGTACAGCTTGCGCTCATGTGACTGTTCATATAGGCCTACAGTACAAACCACACCCCACGAGTAGTTAGAGGCTCTTTCCTTATATCCCTAAATCAAAACTGTCCGCCAACCCCGAATCCATTCCTGAAGCACTCCATGGACGAGGCTTCAAACATCATTGATGACGCAATGATGTCAAAATGATACAAACCTCGATACAGAGGTTCACGGGAAACTGCCCTACGTTCTTGTAGGACATCTCTGGCACTGATGAGTGCCTAATCTCTTAGCAAAAAGAGGTCTGTTTAGGTTTTAACATGTGCCATTATTAGTGATAACGTGCCCCCTGCTGGTCATAGCCCTGAATTAAATTGAAATGCTCCAAAAAAAGTTTATGTTTTCCAAAGACAGATATTCATTACAATGTCCTGTATTTTAAACCAGCATTGAGCGAGTTCCACTGCTGTAACTTTTTCCCCACACAATTGTTAATGTTTTTAATGATAGAAAACTAAATGGTTGATGAATGTGTTAAAGCCAGAATTTCCACTAATGTGTTTGTTTACCAAAAAAGGCAGTAGTTGAGCAAAAGGAGGCAATTTTATCTTGATGAAAATGAAAGTCATAAAACTGCAATCCAAATATTTCTTTTTTTCTAGGCTACACAAAAAAGTAAGAAAATGACAAAGAAATAAGAGGATCCATAGCATGTTAAGTAGTGTTAGGAAACCCCTCGGCTGACAGAAATGTTTAGCCCTATTGCTCGGCAGCCAATGGGAACGTATGACACTCACCAGTTCAAACTGGACAAGTGGCCCAATGGCTCAAAATCATGTGAAATTGACGTCTGAGTTCACACTTGTTAACGTGTTGTCAACGTTTTGTTTGCGCGTTAACGTGTTGTTTGCGTGTGAAAAAACGACGCGTCAACAACACGTTAACAACGCAAGGCCACCACCTGCTTCACACACACACAGACAAAGAAAATGGTGGAGCATACAAAAAATACATAATGTACTGTATGCAAAATATTTTTTTACACAGGCAGCAATACCAGTCAGCATCTTTTGCAGTTTAAAGCTGTGCTGTGTACATTTATCACACTGAATCTGTAAAAATAGGAGTAGAGACTTATGAGAGTGGTGTGCAGCAGATAATTGTGAAGTTCAACTTTTCGTAGGTACCATGATGCAAAATGAAGAATAACCCTCATCCCTAAAGTATTCTGGTTTAGTTTCTGTCTGTGTCTATTTGTTAACCTACATGACCTGAATACAGAGCGAGCTTACACAAGAGGATGCATACCAGAGTTCAGGTAAAGCCTGGAATAATAATAGCAAAACATTTTAACAGTAACAGTACATGTGCCATGACACTATTAGGAAATATTTTAAAGTTAATATGTGTTTCTTTCAAATACTTTGTATGGATATCATCATTTTGTTACATTGTTACAGTCAAAGTGTGGTGGTGAATGTGGTTTTGATGGGATTTGTGTGTGTTTAAATGCATGAACATACTGTATAACAGTACTTTATAAATGGGAATTCCAATAAATACAAGGCTGTCCTAGTCATCTGTTTCGCAATGTCCAGGGGAATGATAAGGTAATGTTTTACTGTCATCACAATAGTGGCATTTGCTATTTCAACAACCTTTTGGTGAATGTTTTTCCTCCATTGATCACTCCCAAGATTCACATTACATAAAGCCTGAAACCCCAACATAATTTACACTATCATGTCTGCATTTAGAAGAGTAAAACAGGGGCGCCCCAGAAACATCCCTGGTATACTCTGGCTAGAGACCTTTGTTGCATGTCATTCCCATCTCCCTCTACCCTTGTTTCCTGTCATCTCTCTATTGTACAAAATGCACAAATAAACACGGACAACAAAATAAAAAGAGTAAAACAATACCTTACCCAGTCAGTGACGGAAGACCCTGGACCAGGTGGCCTCCTTTCCATTTTTTGTCTACCCAGTCAGTTTTGCTGTGGCAGGTCCTCCTCATTTTGAAGTAGTCACTGTGTGAGACTAATGTATTAACTTATTTATGTACTATATGTTTATACACATACAATACACACACAATATAAGAACAACAACAGCTTCACTTATTATATGAAATGTGGAGCTGATCCAGCTGTGCCCACATAAATAGATATATTTGACGGGATGGAATTGACTTAGTTTGGTTTAATAGCTGAATGTGTAATCTTGGTTAAATTGTAAAAAAAGTACCGTAATCTTTGGGCAGCCTTGTCTGACTCTGCCAGCTCTGTGGAGTTGCGTGCGGGATCTGCCAAATATACCATGCTTTCAGCTGCATTGATGTACTGTAAAACAAGAAATATTAATCTGAAATTATTAAAAACATCCAGAAAAAAATCAAAGACAATCATGATAAATGTAAATATAGGCACTACTAACCAGAAACTTCCAGTGCACCTTTTGTACATTGACAAACGACACAACGGCGTCATAGTTGTCAAAGTTTGTCTGTAACACATCCAAAAATGACCAACTTGATAAAAACAAAAGGACTATTGTTAAAACACCTTTCTGTATACCATTGGATTTGGATTTGCTTCATCATACTATACACAGTCAAACAAACATGTTTCATCTGCTAACATATAAACACTTATCAAACACTTATTAACCTCTGAACCTCTCCCCGACAGAAACACAGCTTACCTTAGACAAACTGTGCCTCCTGACCTCTTCCCTCAAAGAGGATCACACCAGCCGTATAGTGATTTAGAATATAAATCCTACTCCCCAAATTCAGTAGATTGGCAGTGACATGAAAGAGGCACTCGATGACCTTGAGAGATTGTTGACATGCAGACCGTGTATTAGAACTAATACATTCATTTTCATTTGTTAAAATTATACACTGACGGGTTACTGTGTGCCTTTGTTGTTAAAATAGATTCTGTCAACACAAATATATGCAATAACTGAAAAATGTGTATTACATCGGAAAATTGTGAGATCCATTGCAATTGCGTAACTGATTAATACAAGTGACACTACATTTGTCAAAATGTGACTACTTATAGTGTACAAAAAAACTGGTGAATATTTAACTGTGTATGCATTTTAATACCAATCTTTAAAATACTGAATTATTTCAATGACTGAACAACCAATGCTGCTTTCATGTGGTGGCCCAGGAAGGCAGCATATAGATATTGGATTTGTGTGTAGTGGAAAGAATTACAATTCACTGCAAGTCTTTTCATGATCACTGGTTCTGTTGTATTCTTAGGACTACATACCTCGCCTGTAAGCCACTGATATGGTCTAAGGGACTGTAGGTCACTGTGGTGGATGGTAAAGCTGTTCCCTCTTATTTGCGAGGGAACCACAGAAACAATCACTTCTGTGTCCCCTTTTTTCCACAATGAAGCAAGCTAAGGGTCAGAAAAACAATCCATGTTATTTTTGGGGCTGGATAAATAAAGAGTACATGACAGAAGATGAGTTACACACAGTCAATTCAATTTTCCTATTTCTTTAACTATCCTTCTATCACTCCTTCCTACCTTAATATCTGCATTTTTTCCTGTTTTACTCTTCATGTTGCTGATGTTTCTTTTAACAATTCTTGCCTTCTTTTAATCCTTTCTCCCTAATGAACTTATCTGTCCTTCTTTCTCTCAATTTCCTTTCTATTTTGTTCAGTGTTTTATTGAAATTCAGACTGAATAATGTAAATCCTTGTTTCTTCATCTATTTCTTTATGTAGTTTTTATACTTTTGTACCTTTGAGTCTTCCCTCTTTTATTTTACTTTAACAGTATCGTTTATTATGCAGTGAAGATTTTTTTTTTTTATTAATTCATAGAAAAATATATCCTGTAGAAATACTTGCTGTCACGTTCCGGTCGAGAACCCAAATGCAGAACAGAAGGGAGAGGCAAGTACGGTGAAAAAACAAGGAGTTTATTGGGGATACAATCCAGGGGTGGTAGTGGGTGACCAGACGCTCCCGGAGGCGGACGGGCAGGTGAGCGGCGGAGGACTCTGGAGACAAGAAAACAAGTTTAGAACAAGACCAGCAGAAGAACGAGCAAACTGACAGGCACGAAAAAAACCGCATGAGTAGGCAAAACTCCACAGCTGGGACAAACCGTGTCAAGGCTTATGATCCAGCAAAGATTGGTGTTTGTGCTGGGTATTTGTAGGGAAGGTGAGATTGATTGATGAAAGGCAGGTGTGCTGATTGCCAATGGAGATCTGGTGTGCAGAGAGGGGAAAAGAACAGACAGAAAAAAACCAAAACACACCAGGCACACGTCACTCATACTAAGGAGGAAAACAACAAACAAAACCCACTCACACCACTCACGGCGGCGGGGTCATGACACTTGCACTGTTCGCCTGTTCTGCTTTCTTTGTTTCCATCGCTCTACATCCACTCGATGTGTCTACAGTTAAAAAAGAGTAAATTCATGTTAATATTTCAGCAACTGCACTCCTGAAGCGCCTTTCACTTCATATTGTATTGTTCCGAGTCATTAAGTCACATTTTCGTATCAGACAAATGATCATTTTATCTTGAAACAAACTGATTCTTACTTTAAAATATTTATCATTATGATTATGGAACCTATCAAAGTCAACATAGAGTTATGTCATGGTTTAGATTGGTGCCTCAATTTTAATTGTAGCAATGCTAGGTTAAATAACTGAGGACAACTGTTTATAATGACATTGCAGCGAAAAAAAGAGAAAAATCGTACAGTCAAAGCATTCAAACTTTTTACCTTCTGCTTCCTCTTCAGAGAGTCTCTGTATTCCCTTAGAAGGGCGTTCAGGGTGATCTTGTAGGTATGTACAAAATCATTCAGTCTGGTCAGTCGCCACCATTGTAAACGGACGTTTTTTAAGTCCCACTGGATTTTCTCCATGATTCCTTGTGTTTTATTGTCTTCTGTGTAATTCTTGAGTTGAACATATAAGTTATATCAAATGAAATTCACTTTTTTTTTTACATAATAACCTATAATATCCATGATGGAATAAGATGTTTTGGGTTATTGTACCTGCCTGGGTTTACGGGCAGCTCTTTTGTACCTCTGTCTCAGTCTGTCATACACGGGACCCGTTCCGTGGCGTCCAAGGTCACCTGACAAAACAGCACACATGCCTTTTTATTTTAGTTATTACAACAAGCAGGTATTGAAGCACAGGCCATATTAGACTACTAACACAGGAGTAGGCCAGACCACAGAGCAGCCTGAGGTAGAAAATATTTCAGTAATGTAGGGATGAAGGTTGGGCTGAAGTTGGGATCTCCATTCTTCTCAAGTTCTCCCTTCTGTATTACATTCTCGAAATGATGTTGGAATGGTGTTGGTCCCACATCATTCTGTAAAAAAAATCCACCAATAAGTGAAGTTTCGTTTCTTGAGTATTTGGTCTTTGAAAAAACCTTATCACCAGTGAAGAATGTTTGTGCATGGACAATAAACATGCATGTGAATACAGTCATAACAAAGGCCAACACTTCCTTTATGCTATATGTGAGCAAGGATACAACAGTTGCAATTCAGAATGATTACATATCACAAAGTCTTGCTCCACAATGGATGTGTCGTCAATGACAGATTGTCCTGCTCTTGTCAGTAGCAATTTTTGAAATGTCCCCCACTGTGGGAACTGGAGAAAACCACGGCAGCACTCACAACAACTTCATCTAGCTCGTTCAGTGTTGTGGCCTCAAAGACATGCATGGCCAGGTGGTAATGTTTGGAGGCACTGCAAGGAATGGCCAGGTGGTAATGTTTGGAGGCACTGCAAGGAAATGCTTGTATCATTAGTATTACAAAGATTTTACAATGTCATGATGTCCGAAATCATTAGCGTATTGATGGACAGCAATCACTCACTGTTTTCGGCATAGGTCCTTTGCATTTTTCATTACATGGCTAAAGCAGCGATGCAGAATCGGTAGCCCTATGGAATCCTCCTTTCCTTGTCTGGTCACAATGTTGTAGTATATGGAGAGCAGTTCCTGAAGGCTCAATTCACAGAAGTTGTAGGCCAGTGACTGCAAAAGGACTATAGAGCCATCACAAATCAACATAACTGGCCTTTTCTTGACTCTTCTTCCGTGTAGTGTTATGAAGTCTGTCATAAATTACCCCAGGAAATATGACACAGACTATGTTGTGTGGTCATTGGTAAGGTAGGTGGCCACAGGGACAGGGGAGGATCCATTTGACGGATTTCTGACTACAATTTCATACACATAGTATGGTGAAGTTTCTCCCTTCGCTTTCTGAACAATGCTCCCCGTCGCATCTAAATAAACAATGTCATCCTTGCATCGCTCATAGAAGAGGTGGGTGCAATATTATTTTTTGTATAACTGCTTCCTTAGAACTGTGCTCTTCTTCCAGCATCTTTTGTAGACTAATCATGTCATTTCTGTGTCTTCTGTTTTTTCCCCTCATACTCCTTGACACCTGATGTTGGAACCTGATCTCTGCATCCAGATGCCACAACACTTTCTTCCAGTTTATCCAGGTTTTACAAGTACAGACTTCTAGGCAGTTTGGTGGTGAGGTCATCAGCTATGGCATTCCTTTCGTCAGCACGCACAGGCCGTCTTTTTAGTTGCTCACAGTGGTGCCACACTTTATCCCCATTGAAGGTAACAACAGCCTTAAGTGATGACTCATCCTGAAGTTTCACCTGTTTCATCACCTGTTTCAAGTTTCATCTCTTGTGGACCCAAATGCCTGCACATTGTGGCATTTGAAAGCAAAACTGCAATGTGGATGAACACTGCGTATGGAAGCAAATCTGTCTCACCAGATTCTGAAATATAAAAGCCTTTGAATTTATAGCACTGATTTTTTTTGCATTGAAATTATGTGTCTGGATTTTTCTGCTTCTGAATTCAACTCTTTGAATTTCTAGCATTTTTTTTTTCACCTATTCAACTTTTCAATACCTAATTTTCACTTTTATTTTTCAGTGCTCCTGGATGTGCTCAGATTCGATAGGCCAAATTCAGCTCCCAAAATTCAGAGGCAAAAAATTCAGATGAAACATCCAGGATATGAAGGATACTAGGTGTAATTACGGTAAATATGCTGTGTCGGCACAAAGACGGTGTAAGGGTTAATCTAAAACTGTTTATTATTGTTCTTAATATCGTAAAAAAATATTCACAGAAGGTGTGTTTGTCAGTGACCAAGAATGTGCCTGGAAAAAATGAAAACACAAATGTCTAAATTACTTTCAAACAATCCCCATCTTTGCCCTTTAATAAAAACATGATTCTCAATCATTTCTCAATCACTGCCATCTCATATCTTGCCTTCTTCTGCTCATTTGCCTCATCAACTCGGTCTTCCCAGGGGACCGTGAGCTCGATAAAATAAACTAGCTTCTGTGCTTCAGACCACATTAGCATATCCGGCCGTAAGCTAGTGCTAACTATTTCTGCCGGCACAGTCAACTGCTCAAACAAGTCTACCTTTATTTTCCAGTCTCCGCCCACTCCCAGCTGTCCTGGCTCATGTCTGTGTGCACGCTCCCTTGATCTAACTTTTTCTCCCTCATGTACAAATGCAATCTATTTAACTTCCTTGCTACCAGCCTCAACTGCAGCTGCCAAACATTTCAACACCTGATTATGACGCCAAGTGTATCGCCCTTGGGAGAGACTGACTTTACACCCTGGAACACAATGGGCAGGCAGCATCCTCACCCAACCACTGACTAAGATTTTGGGGAGATGGCAGCACATCATAAGTAGCCCCTATAATAAATCTAATTCTGCTTGCCTCCATGCTCCACAGATCCTTCCACTTCAAACTTCTTTCTCTACACTCTCCCAATTCACCCACTGCCCTTGCTTTGCCTGTGACACTGCCTTAGTACATCTTACTACCTCCTCCTGTCGATGTATTTCTTCAACTACCAGTTTTCTTTTTTCTACTGCTGTAGCCTTACTCCACACAGGTTTTCCTGCACACAGCCCTAAGCCCCCACGCCCATGCTGCACTGCCTCTTTTGGCTTCCACTTCCTTCCAGTTTTAACTGTGGGCACTACACTTCTAACCACTGGATCCTTTGACTGGGTCAGAGTCATTTCCAGTCTAACCTTGTACTCCTCGTACACACTTATACGAGGAGTACAAGTGTGTCAGACTAGATATCAGCAGGTATAACATGCCTTTCCCGTACAAGGCCACACTGCTCAGACAGCGTGGGGCTCCAAGCCATTTTCTAATAAATGAGTTAATCATCCTTTCTAGTTTTTCTACCTTCGATATGGGAACCTCATACACTGTCAGTGGCCACATCAGCTGAGGCAACAATCCAAACTGTAGACACCACAATTTTAACTTTCCTCAGAGCCCTGACTTGTCTATACCTGAAATGCCTCGAATCATTTCCTGCCTCAGCTCCTGGAAATGACCTTGAAATAAGGGTCAATTATGACCCATATATTTATATAATGACCAACCATCAGTCGCTGCATTTATTGTGATTTAGTTACTTCAAAGTTAAAGCCCTTCCTGTGATGTTATCGTCCTCCTCTAGACTCTTATTTTGTCATGAGGAGGTTCTTATTCAGCCTGCTGAATAAGTGAGAATGAACCCCTCATCATTAGAAAATGGAATCCAGTGTCTCTACCAATTGACTCAAATGAATGTCAGCCAACTCCAACCTTTAACATGCTCATACAGTGGAGTCGTGTACCTTCATGCCGCCACAGTCTAGTGCGGTAAACAGGGTGGTGTTGATGTTGGTGAACTTTCCCACCGGCCACACCAATGCCCCTGTCCCGAGAAGCAGAAAACTGGGATAAGTCTGGTGTTTTGCCCCAATTTTTCCCCTAAAAATGTGTTCCCCCTGGCGTCTCCAAATAAAATGACAAAATAATTTCTATTTCAAAATGTTTCACAGGTACTACTACTACTACTACTACTAATAATAATAATATAATAAAAATAATAGTCAGTAGTAATAATAATTTCTTATTACCTTTTACACTTTTCAAAATTCATACATCTAAATACACATGCATGTACAACTCTGGCCATGATTGTTGGCAACCTTTTCTAATACTTAGTTTCACAGCTTTTGGCAATGATGATTCTTCCAAACGTTTTTGTAACCATAAATAAGCTTCCAGCTACTTTCCGCTGAATTGTTCTAAAGGCTGCCAATAATCATGGCCATGGCCACTTTTTAATTTTGAAACCATAACAGATTTTTTTTAAATTATTATTTTCTGTTATAAATTGATAGATGAACGTGTGAAGAAAGTTGTTTAAATTCTGAATTATTTCAGAAGATATTGAACATTATCTGCTTAAAATGCAAGGGTGCCAATAATCTTGGCTGGAACTTAATGACAAACATTTAAGTACTTATTTGTGTTTTTTGTTGTTGTTGTTGTTTTACCTTGGCCGTCCCGGGCCCTGGCCTGTAATAAGAAACCCATGAACGGCCTGGAGCTGTTCTCCACCACCTCTACCGTAACTGGAAAGAGGTGAA
>CABFOQ010054264.1:0-46430 GCA_900660455.1 Gephyroberyx darwinii
TGCGACAGCGAGAGCTCGACCTCCTGGGCCGCCAGATGCACTCCTACCATGAAAGCTATGAATGGCTCATCCGCTGGCTTGGCGAAGCAAAGCAGAGACAGGAGAAAATCCAAGCTGTACCTATTGGTGACAGCAAGACTCTCAAGGAGCAACTGGCACAGGAGAAGGTATTGTAGGTCCAGAGAGGAATAGCCTGTTGTTAGGTATAGGGAGGGAAAGGTATCGTGCTGGCCTGGTTACATTGAAGGAGTGCATTGAACTAAACATGACAGTCTTCCTTTGATTGTAGCTACTTGCTAGCTGTTAAGGATGAAATTGGATTTCTGCTGAAGTTCATGTAGTTAATACGTTCATGGGAAATCATTCTGTATTTGTCAGTGGAAAAACGAATGAGGATTTTCTCAGTAATGATCCACAAAGGGTAGTCGTCACTTTTCCTGCCAATAGAGAGCTTGTGAAAAATGTTTTGATTGAAGTACATTGTGAAAATGTAAAAAAGAGACCGTGAATAGGTTCCAAACAATATAGTCTATATTCACATTTTTACTTTATATTTACAGAAACTCCTGGAAGAGATTGAGAAAAACAAGGATAAGGTTGAAGACTGCCAGAAATACGCAAAAGCATATATTGATGCAGTCAAGGTATGTAGAGATATCGACAATTTTACAATTTTTTTTTTTTCTTTTTTGGCTTGACTAACCTTTTTCCATGTCTTTTTTTTTAGGATTATGAGCTTCAGGTTGTAACTTACAAAGCACTCCAGGATCCCATAGCATCTCCTTTAAAGAAAACCAAAATGGAGTGTGCATCTGATAATATCATCCAAGAGGTTGGTTTTACAAAACCACAGCACAGTCATTCAGTGTCATGTCAGATGATGTCTTTGCTATTCTTCTGCTAAAAGTTTATAGCACATAAAATCATTAGAACCTATACACTGCCAGCTACCACTTCTTCATTATTGTGACAAAAAAATCAACCAGATGTTTTGATTCAAAGTAGGTCTTTGTCAGATTGTGCAGGATTGTCTCCAGAAACCCAACTCAAATGTGTAGTAGTGAAAAGTGAGCAACAGAAAATATACGCTCTTTACAGTTAGATGTCTGGTAAATGTACTGCTACATTTCTTTCAGTATGTTACTCTGAGAACCCGCTATAGTGAGCTGATGACGCTGACCAGCCAGTACATCAAGTTCATCACAGACACACAGCGCCGCCTGGAGGATGATGAGGTAATTGCACATACTTTGGAGGCACACAGCGGCAGCAGCCAAAACTTCCAGTCACAAACTTACAACCCCGCTAACATAAATGATAACACCCACAACCCCACACCTGCTATTAGTGATTGATGTATGGGAAATTATTTGTCATCACATATGAAATAATTCCACAATGTTGGCACTCAAAATGTAGTTTCCTGTGATTCAGAGTACATCATGTATTTGGATTACAGTGGAGATGCAAGGTGTTAAGTTAATGTTGTGCAGTGCTAGTGTTGCAGCACATCACATCCCCACAACAGCACCTGTCTCTCATTCCCATACACTGTGTATTTAGTCAAGTCATAATCAGCCACTGAGTTAATAAAAGCCTGTAAGAACGTACAATGCTGATTTGGCACAGGCATTAGCCCCTAATTCAGTCACGTCTCTCCAACTGCTCAACTGCTTGTGCTACAATTTTAATTTGTTATTTGTTTCTTTATTTATTCTTGAAATCACCAACATACTTGCTGTGATTGGGATGCTTTAGTTTGGCTAGCTACCTCTTAAGATATATTATTTTTCAAACTTTCACTTTAGTTTCCCCTTCCCTTCTTTTCTAACCTTGTATTTTGTTTGGTTCTTTAAACTGCTCACCAGTGCTTTGTCATGATGAGTATTAATCATGTTTGGGCGCTTAAGAGATGAATTAACCCCAAAGCACCAGGTATTTGAAAAAAAGACCCTCTCTGTCCATATCATCCCTCTTTACATCAGATCCTTGTCTTGCTGTCTTCATACGGACGGTTGAGGCTTTTAGAAACTTATTCTTATGATCACTAATTCAGGTTGCTAAAAAGTTCTCATGCTAGAATTTTTGTTTCTGAGAAATTGGCACCGGCTTCCTGTTAGCATTTTTTGCAGTTCTAGTGTGAGTCAATGGAATTTGAAACTTTTACTCACAAAATCACAGGTGCAAGCCATTTCACATCCTGTAATAATACAACGAATGCTAGAGCCATTTTGCAATTGTAATTGAAATTTTAGAGTGATGGATTCATTCCAGTGACTTGCACTAACATCACTAACAAATGCTTACAAATGCTGGTGCCAGTGTCTCTGCCCAGATTTGACTCATGTCCAGATTTTTGACTGCGCCAAGAGAGAGTTTGATTAGTGATCAATAGGATAGGTTTGTACAAATGTTGAACCGTCCCTTTAGATATATGTTACTCATGTACAATTACACGATACACATAATATTCTTACTGATGATTAGTAACCATCTCTTGGTGTTGCTGTTATCAGATTCAGTGCAACTTGATCTTGGATTTTTGTCTTTTAAAATTACATTTTAATCCAAGGTCATTTTGTGTTCCATGTTATGTCAAAATCATGCTGTGTTTGCTGCATCACTAAGCTATTCCTCATAGTGAGGTTACTCCGGATTGGTGCCCATAGCAATACTGTAGATTCTGACTTCTGACTTCCACAGGGCAGATATGAATTGGCTGGTTTGTAATTATTGGCTGCTTTATCAAGTTATTGTTAGCTTACCCACTGTGCTGTACACACTTGTTGCTTGTTGCAAATGATTTCTTCTCTGCCAATCCATTCACAATTTTTTACACATTTTACAGAAATGGGAAATGTGAATGAGAATTCATTTATTTTGAGAATATAAAGGTTGACGAGGGAGACAATGCCAGCCATGAATCCGAAATAGTGACTGAATTATGCAACTCCAATGTGCCCTTAGAAACTAATTTTCAGTGATGGAAAATTCAACTTTTTTGTTGTCATATGTTAGTAGCAGCATGCTTTTCACACCTTGCTCCATGACTAACTACAATGTACAATGATAATTTTGTAACCAGGTGTGACTAGGCCTTATTACACAGAAGGGCAACTCGCTGCAAACTGTGCAAATTCAATCTAGAACATCAGTCAGGAAAAATACCTCAACTGCATGAAGCCATTCAGAATCCAAAATGTAGTGTTGTGCCGTGTTGTGAAGTAAAGTGTGCCATACATTAAATGAATGTGACAAACATTTCCCAATACAGTGTTTTGTTCCCTAGTTAAAACAAATGTTTATTGGAAAATAACTAGCCATAAACATAACATATCCTCATGTATTTACGTATTGCATATTTATTTTATAATACCCCTAACATTGTCTCCATTCCCTTTACTCCCTCTTTGCTTCTACTAATATAGAAAGCTACTGAAAAACTAAAAGAAGAGGAGAGGAGAAAGATGGCAGAGATGCAAGCTGAGTTAGAGAAACAAAAACAGTTAGCTGAGGCCCATGCTAAAGCTGTGGCCAAAGCAGAACAAGAAGCACAGGAGCTAAAGCTCAAAATGAAAGAGGAGGTCAGCAGGAGGCAAGATGTTGCAGTGGATGCTGAAAAACAGAAGCAAAACATACAGCAGGAGCTGCACCAGCTCAGGAGCCTGTCAGAGCAAGAGGTCAAGTCCAAGAATCAGCAAGTGGAGGAGGCACTGCTGAGTCGTATCAAGATTGAGGAGGAAATCCACATCATTAGAGTCCAGTTACAGACTACAATAAAGCAGAAGGCCACAGCTGAAGCTGAGCTACAGCAGCTTAGAAACAATGCTGCAGAGGCTGAGAAACTTAGGAAAGCCGCTCAAGAGGAGGCAGAAAGGCTTCGTAAGCAGGTGTCTGAAGAGACTCAGAAGAAGAGAAATGCAGAGGAGGAGCTAAAACGTAAATCTGAGGCAGAAAAGGAGGCTGCCAAGCAAAAACAGAAAGCACTGGATGACCTGCAGATGTTTAAAATGCAAGCTGAGGAGGCAGAGAGGCAAATGAAACAGGCTGAGGAGACGAAACTAAGGCAGATCAAGGTAGCAGAGGAGGTGGCACAGAAAACTGCCGCCACTGAGTTGCAAAGCAAACGCATGTCATTTAATGAAAAGGCAACAAAACTTGAGGAATCACTCAAGAAAGAACAGGGCACTGTCCTTCAGTTGCAGGAGGAAGCTGAGCAACTCAAGAAACAACAAGATGAAGCCAACAAAGCCAGGGAGCAAGCAAACAAGGAGCTCGAAATATGGAGACAGAAAGCTAATGAAGCACTGCGCTTAAGGCTTCAAGCTGAGGAGGAAGCCCACAAAAAGAGCCAGGCTCAGGAGGAAGCAGAGAGGCAGAAGGTGGAGGCTGAGCGAGATGCAAAGAAAAGGGCTAAGGCTGAAGAAGCTGCACTTAAACAAAAGGAAAATGCTGAGAAAGAGCTGGAAAAACAGAGGAAATTGGCAGAACACACAGCCCAGCAAAAGCTGTCTGCAGAACAAGAATGTATACGTTTAAAAGCTGATTTTGAACATGCTGAACAACAGAGGGTTCTGTTGGATGACGAGCTCCAACGTCTAAAAAATGAGGTGAATGCTGCTGAAAGCCAGAGAAAACAATTAGAAGATGAGCTGGCTAAAGTCAGAAGTGAAATGGATGTTCTTCTTCAGATGAAGATAAAAGCTGAGAAGGAGACAACTTCTAATACAGAAAAAAGCAAGCAGCTCCTTGAATCTGAGGTCTTCAAAATGAAGCAACTTGCCGAAGAAGCGACCAGGCTGAGATCAGTTGCTGAGGAGGCAAAGAAGCAGAGGCAAATTGCAGAGGAGGAGGCAGCTCGGCAAAGAGCTGAGGCTGAAAAGATACTCAAGGAAAAACTGGCTGCCATCAATGAGGCAACTCGTCTGAAGACTGAAGCTGAGATTGCCCTGAAAGATAAAGAAGCAGAAAATGAAAGACTCAAAAGAAAAGCTGAGGATGAAGCTTATCAAAGAAAGCTGCTGGAGGACCAAGCTGCTCAGCATAAGCAAGACATTGATCAGAAAATCACACAGCTGAAGAACTCATCTGATTCTGAATTAGAAAGGCAAAAAATTATTGTTGAAGAAACTCTTAAGCAAAGGAAGGTGGTTGAAGAAGAGATTTGTGTCATTAAACTTAACTTTGAGAAAGCATCAAGAGGCAAGTTAGATTTGGAGCTGGAATTAAACAAACTGAAGTGCATTGCAGAGGAGACACAGCAAAGCAAACTCAAAGCTGAGGAAGAGGCAGAGAAATTGAAAAAGCTTGCTTCAGAGGAAGAGAAGAAAAGGAAAGAAGCTGAAGAGAAACTCAAGAGAATCACTGCAGCAGAGGAAGAGGCAGCTCGACAATGCAAAGCTGCTCAAGACGAAGTTGAACGCCTCAAAAAGAAAGCTGCTGAAGCAAATAAACAGAAAGAGTTGGCTGACAAAGAGGCAGAGCAACAGATTATTTTCGCCAAAGAGGCAGCACAGAAATGCAGTGCTGCAGAGCAGAAAGCACAAGATGTCCTCAGTAAGAAAAAAGAGGACATTCTTGCTCAGGACAAGCTAAAAGAGGAGTTTGAAAATGCCAAGAAACTTGCAAAAGCTGCCGAGAAAGCCAAAGAGAAAGCAGAGAAAGAGGCTGCCTCACTTCGTCAAAAAGCAGAGGAGGCTGAAAAGCAGAAAAAAGCTGCAGAAGATGAAGCCGCCAAACAAGCCAAAGCTCAAATGGATGCAGAGAGACTGAGGAAGGAAGCTGAGCAGGAGGCCTCCAAGCGAGCAGATGCCGAGGTAGCAGCTCTAGAACAGAAACGTCAGGCTGATGCAGAAATGGCCAAGCACAAAAAACAAGCTGAACAAACACTTAAGCAGAAATCTCAGGTTGAGAAGGAGTTGACAAAGGTAAAACTGCAACTGGATGAGACCGATAAACAGAAATCTGTCTTGGATGAGGAGCTTCAGCGAGTGAAGGGTGAAGTAAATGATGCTGTCAAACAAAAAGCTCAGGTGGAGGATGAACTGTCCAAAGTCAAGATCCAGATGGAGGAGCTGTTGAAACTTAAGCTTAAAATTGAGAAAGAAAACAAGCGCCTCATGAAGAAAGACAAAGACAATACACAGAAACTCCTTGCAGAGGAGGCAGAGAAAATGAAGAGTCTGGCAGAGGATGCTGCCAGGCTTAGTGTGGAGGCTCAGGAAACAGCAAGACAGAGACAAATTGCTGAGTCTGACCTTGCTGAACAGAGGGCACTTGCTGAGAAAATGCTAAAGGAAAAAATACAGGCTATCCAGGAGGCTACTAAACTGAAAGCTGAGGCAGAGGAGCTCCAGAAACAAAAGAACCAGGCACAGGAAAAGGCTCAAAAACTACTCGAGGACAAACGGCAGATGCAGCAACGCCTTGATGAGGAGACAGAGGGCTTCCAGAAATCATTAGAGGCTGAGCGCAAGAGACAGCTTGAAGTATCAGCTGAAGCAGAGAAACTGAAACTTAGAGTAAAAGAGCTCAGTGATGCTCAGTCAAAAGCTGAGGACGAAGCTAGGAAATTCAAGAAACAAGCCGATGAAATCAGAATTCGTCTCCAAGAGTCAGAAAAACAAACTGCTCAGAAAGTTGTTGTGGAAAAATTGGAGACCCAGAGACTACAGAGCACCAAAGAAGCTGATGAGTTACGAAAAGCCATTGCTGATCTTGAAAAAGAGAAGGAGAAATTGAAAAAAGAGGCAGATGAGTTTCAGAATAAGTCTAAAGAGGTATTGTGACATCAATTACCATTACGTTACCATATGTTAAATTAACATTAATCATCTTGAAATAATGTATTTGTAGAGACCCATCTTTAACAATACATATAAATTGCAGAGACTGATAGTAACAATGCCCAGCAATTTATATGAATGCCATTCAAACCCCAATATAACATATATAACATATAAATTATGCTATTTTATTATGTATTATAATTATTTAGGATTTATAATGTTTCTTAGAATTGTTAGAATTGATTTAAGCATATGTGCAATGTTTAAGTGTATTTTTCATTGACATTAAATAATGTTCTTTTCTTTTTCTAATTAGATGGCACATGCCCAGCAGGAACAAATGAAACAAGAGAAGACTATTCTTCAGCAGTCTTTCCTCACAGAGAAGGAGCTATTGCTGAAAAGAGAAAGGGCCATTGAAGAAGAGAAAAATAAGCTTGAGAAACAGTTTGAAGATGAAGAGAAAAAGGCTAAAGCTCTCAAAGATGAGCAAGAGCGTCAAAGGAAGCAAATGGAAGAGGAAAAGAAGAAACTTCAGGCTGCCATGGATGCAGCTATGAAAAAACAAACAGATGCTGAGGCAGAGATGAAGAACAAGCAAAAGGAGATAGAGGAACTTGAAAAGAAAAGGCTTCAGCAAGAAAAACGTATGGGAGAGGAAAACAAAAAGCTTCGAGAGAAACTTCAGAATCTTGAGGTTGCTCCAAAAGTAGTCATATCCGACACCAAGGAAATTGAAGTCCAGACTGATAAGGTTCCTGAAGAGCAATTAGTTGCTGTGACAATGGTGGAAACTACAAAGAAAGTTTTCAATGGCTCTGTTCAAGTGGATGGGGTAAAGAAAAATGGAGAATCAACATTAGCTTTTGATGGGATTAGAGAGAAGGTTCCTGCTGAAAGGCTCCATGACATTGGTATCTTGACCAAAAAGGAATTTGACAAACTGAAAAAGGGCAAAGCCACTGTGCAAGACCTGGGAAAGACTGATAAAGTTAAATCATGTCTCAAGGGCCAAAGCTCTGTTGGAGGTGTGTTGACTCCATCTAAAGAGAAAATGAGTGTCTATCAAGCCATGAAAGAAAAGAAGATTACACCTAACACCGCCACCATGCTCTTGGAAGCCCAAGCAGCTTCTGGTTACATTGTAGATCCAGTAAAAAATAAAATGCTCTCTGTAGATGAAGCTGTTAAGGATGAGTTAATTGGTCCTGAGCTCCATAACAAAATGCTCTCTGCAGAGAGAGCAGCCACCGGCTTCAAAGATCCCTATACTGGAGCCAAAATCTCTCTCTTTGAGGCCATGAAAAAAGGACTTATTGAAAAGGATCAGGCTATCAAATTGCTAGATGTGCAGCTTGCAACTGGTGGAATCATTGACCCTATCAATAGTCATAGAGTACCCCTTCAGACAGCCTATAAGCAGTGCCAGTTTGATGCGGACATGAATAAGAAACTGACCGAACCCAATGATGACTGCAAATTATTCATTGACCCCAGCACTCAGGAACATCTCACTTACAAGCAGTTACTGGGGAGATGCACCAAGGATGCAGAGACAGGACTGCTAATATTACCAGTAACAGAAAATGCTGCTCAAAGTGAGAGAATATACACAGATGAGGAGGCTAAAGAGGTACTGAGTAAATCAAATGTCAGTGTGCCTTTTGGAAGGTTCAAAGGAAAAACTGTCACCATTTGGGAAGTCATCAATTCTGAATATTTTACTGACGAGCAAAGAAAGGAATTGATTCGCCAGTACAAGACAGGCAAAATCACAGTGGAAAAGATAATCAAAATCGTCATTACTGTAGTGGAAGACAAAGAGAAGAATAATGAAAATGTGTTTGATGGTTTGAGGACTCCAGTGTCTGCCAGTGAACTTTTAGAGTCCAAGATCATAAACAAAGACGTGTTCAACAAATTGAGCAATGGCAAGATAACAGTCAAAGACATCTCTGAAATGGAGTCTGTGCAGAAGGCACTTAAAGGAACACCTAGCATTGCTGGAGTTATGAATGAGTCAACAAAAGAGAAAATGCCATTCTATCAAGCTATGAAGAAGGAAATACTGTCACCAGAGACTGTAGTGAACCTTCTTGAAGCTCAAGCAGCGACTGGGTTTGTAATTGATCCTGTCAAAAATGAGAAGGTCACTGTTGATGAGGCTGTTAAATCAGGTCTTGTTGGCCCAGAGCTGCATGAAAGACTTTTATCTGCAGAGAGAGCTGTCATTGGCTACAAAGATCCATATACAGGAAAAAAGGTATCTCTGTTTGAAGCCATGAACAAAGGCCTTATAAAGAAAGACCATGGCATTCGTCTGCTGGAAGCACAGCTCTCAACCGGTGGAATAATTGATCCTATTAAAAGTTATCGCATCCCACATGAGGTTGCCTGCAAACGTGGATATTTTGATGAGGTGATGAGCAAGACCTTGAACGAGAATAATGATGAAACAAAGGTTTTCTATGATCCTAACTCACAAGAGGATGCAACCTATGCACAGATCATGAAAAATTGTGTCACAGACAAAGAGACTGGACTTCCATTACTTTCTCTCTCAAAGAAGGCGTTAAAAGAAAAGAAGCCAAAAGAAGACCAGCAGATTACTGAGGCCAAGACCAAAGAGGCTTTGAACCAGAGAATTATGGAATTAGAGTATGGACCTTTCAAAGGAAGAAAGGTCACAATTTGGGAAATCATACACTCTGAATTCATCTCTGTGGAGCAAAGAGTAGAGTTGATTCGACAGTATAGAATCGGGCAAGTGACAATTGAAAGGCTGATTAACATTGTGGTCACAATGGTTGATGAAAAAGAGGAGAAAACAAAGGAAAAGGCCTGTTTTGAAGGCCTGAGAGCACCTGTCACTGCCAGCTCATTACTTGATTCCAACATTATTGATGAGGCTACCTTTGATCAACTCCAACAGGGTAAAAAGGAACCTAAAGAAATTAGTGACACTGACATGGTCAGGATGTACTTGCAGGGCAGAGATAACATAGGAGGTATCACTATGGGAGAGTCAAAGGAGAAACTGAGCATCTATCAAGCAATGAAAAAGAATGTTTTGCAACAACAGACTGGGCTAGCACTACTTGAGGCCCAAGCAGCAACTGGTTTCATAATTGATCCAGTCACAAATCAGAAATATACTGTGGATGATGCTGTTAAGGTCGGAGTTGTTGGCCCAGAGCTTCATGAGAAACTTCTCTCAGCTGAAAAGGCAGTAACTGGATACAAAGATCCATACACAGGCAATACAATTTCCCTATTCCAAGCCATGAAGAAAGAGCTAGTACTGCGAGAGCATGCTATTCCCCTTCTAGAGGCTCAGTTTACTACAGGAGGGATCATTGATCCAGTCAGCAGCCATCGTGTTCCCAGTGACGTGGCCATTCAACGGGGCTATTTCAGCAAACAGATGGCTAAGTCCTTCAATGAACCTTCAGGTGACATTAAAGGCTTCTCCAATCCCAACACTAATGAAAGTGTTACTTATAAGCAATTGCTGGAGAAATGCATAAAAGATCCTAGCTCTGGACTGTGCTACCTGCCTCTGTCAAAGGTTGAACCTCCTGCTCCTGTTGAAAAGTCTTATCAGTACACAGAGGAGCAGGCCCAGACAGATCTAGCTAACACTCAAATTGATATTCCTCATGAAAGTTTTGAGGGAAAGAGTATGACTCTATGGGATGTCATGAGCTCAAATTTGCTTCCAGATGCGGAAAAGTGGCGCCTTATGGAACAGTATCGCTCAGGACAAATCACAAAGGACAGAATGCTAATCATCATCATTGAAATCATTGAACAAAGGGAGACTCTAAAGACAGAGCAGAGCATGTCATGTGACATAATAAGAAGAAGACTCACTATTGAGGAGCTTTACAGTGCTAGAATCATTGACTTGCAAACATACAATCTGTTGAAACAAGAAAAGATTACTATTCGTGAGGTAATGGAAATGCCATCAGTGAAACAGTACCTCTTTGGTACTGGTTGTATTGCTGGAATTATGTCAGACAACCCTCCAAAGATCAGCATTTACCAGGCTATGAAACGAGGACTCATTAACCCTGAGATTGCTTTGAATCTCCTTGAGGCCCAAGCAGCAACAGGATTCATCATTGATCCAGTGAAAGATGAACTCCTAACTGTTGATGAGGCTGTACGCAAGGGGCTTGTAGGTCCTGAGATTCATGACAAACTTCTCTCTGCTGAGAGAGCAGTTACAGGTTACAAGGATCCATACAGCGGAAAAGTAATTTCTCTCTTCCAGGCAATGAAAAAAGACCTTATTCCTGAGGACTATGCCTTAAGGCTTTTGGAGGCCCAGAATGCCACTGGGGGATTAATGGATCCCGAATACTACTTCCGCCTCCCCACAGATGTTGCCATGCAACGTGGATTCATCAACAAGGAGACACATGACAGAATATCAGATCCTCATGGGGATGTGCAAGGTTACACTGATCCAACTACAGATGAGAAACAGACCTATGCCCAGTTACTGAAAAGATGCAGAGTTGATAAAGGAAGTGGTCTTCGGCTACTTTCACTGGCAGATAGAAGGCTTCTCTTCAAGGGTCTCAGAAAGCAAATCACAGCAGATGAGCTGCTTCGTTCTCAGATTATTGACCAAAAGACATACACTGAACTCACTGAGGGTATCATTACAGTGGAGGAGGTCAGCAGAGACCTTAAGAAGTACCTTGAGGGTACCAGCTGTATTGCTGGAGTGTACGTAGAATCTAGCAAAGATCGTCTGTCCATCTACCAAGCAATGAAGAAGAACATGATCAGACCAGGAACTGCCTTTGAGCTTCTTGAGGCTCAAGCAGCCACAGGATATGTTATTGACCCCATTAAGAACCTGAGGCTAAATGTCAGTGAAGCTGTTAAATTGGCTATTGTTGGCCCTGAGTTCAAAGACAAGCTCCTCTCAGCTGAGCGTGCCGTAACAGGCTACAAGGACCCTTATTCTGGTAAGATCATCTCTCTGTTTCAGGCCATGAAAAAGGGCCTCATTCTAAAAGACCATGGCATTCGCCTGTTGGAAGCTCAAATTGCTACCGGTGGAATCATTGATCCAGAGCAGAGCCACCGCCTGCCAGTTGAAACAGCGTATGAACGTGGCCTCTTTGATGAGGAAATGAATGAAATCCTCACTGACCCATCTGATGACACTAAAGGTTTCTTTGACCCCAACACCGAGGAAAACCTCACCTATCTACAGCTCATGGAGAGATGCATGATAGACCCGGAGACGGGACTTGCTCTCCTACTGCTGAAAGAAAAGAAGCGTGAGAGGAAGACATCATCAAAGTCATCTGTGCGCAAACGCAGAGTAGTCATAGTTGACCCAGAAACAGGTAAAGAGATGTCTGTATATGAGGCCTATCGCAAAGGACTTATTGATCACCAGACCTATCTAGAGCTTGCAGAGCAAGAGTGTGAATGGGAGGAAATTACCATCACCTCATCCGATGGAGTTGTGAAGTCCATGATCATTGACAGAAGGTCCGGTCGGCAGTATGACATCGACGATGCAATCTCAAAGGGCCTCATTGACAAGTCAGCACTGGATCAATACCGGGGAGGAACTCTGTCCATCACAGAGTTTGCAGACATGCTCTCTGGAAACAGTGGTGTCAGGTCACGGTCATCCTCCTTTGGCTCCTCTTCCTCTTATCCCATGAGCCCAGTGCCTACTTTGAAAACCCCTGCAACCACATGGAATGACCCAACAGAGGAAACTGGCCCTGTGGCTGGAATCCTGGACACAGACACACTGGAGAAGGTGTCTGTCACAGAGGCTATGCACAGAAATCTTGTGGACAATATAACAGGTCAAAGGTTGCTGGAAGCTCAAGCATGCACAGGAGGTATCATCGACCCAAATACTGGAGAAAAGTTCTCAGTTGCAGATGCAATGAACAAAGGACTTGTGGATAAAATTATGGTGGACCGCATCAATCTAGCCCAGAAGGCCTACAATGGGTTTGAGGATCCCAGAACCAAAACCAAAATGTCAGCGGCCCAAGCGTTAAAGAAAGGATGGCTGTACTATGAGGCTGGACAACGATTCCTAGAAGTCCAGTATCTGACTGGTGGATTAATTGAACCAGATGTTACCAGCAGAGTCTCCATAGATGAGGCTGTAAAGAAGGGAACTTTAGAATCACGCACTGCACAGAAGCTACGAGATGTCAGTGCACACTCTAAATACCTCACGTGCCCTAAAACAAAGCTTAAAATATCTTACAAAGATGCAATGGATAGAAGCATGATAGAAGAGGGGACTGGTATACGACTACTTGAAGCATCATCTCAATCAAGCAAAGGCCTTTACAGTCCCTATAGCATTAGCGGGTCAGGCTCAGCTACTGGGTCACGGTCTGGCTCAAGGACTGGTTCCAGGTCAGGCTCTAGAAGGGGTAGCTTTGATGCCACTGGATCAAGTTTCACCACAACCTTCTCCTCCACCTCCTCCTCCTACAGTTCACCAGGCTATAGCCGCCGATACTGATAGCTTCAGTTAGGTAACAAAGTTAAGGAACGATTTTCTGAGGGGAGGATATTTAACACAATACAACCACAGTGCTCACCAGATGCCTAATTCACAATGGAATAAAGACTACCTTTATTCTGCTCTGCATGTGGTTGTAACAGGACTTTTAATATGTAGTTCATTTACAGGATGAAACATTTTGTTCACTGTATATTTCACTTTTACTTATAAAGTTAATTTTATGTTGTCATCTATATTATCTTATCAGATTTTCTGTAGAATTACCATATTTGATACAGCTGCATATAGAAAAGCTGTATTGTTTTTTAATTTACAATATCTATGACAACCTTTCAAGTGTATATTATATATTTTCTATTTTTAAAGGATAATATCATTACCAATTTAGTGTTCTATCAATTCAATATTTTGTTGGCTTTCAGTATTTTTTGTGCTACATTATTACTGAAAGTATCATTTCAATTTACACATTTGTTAAAGTTAACCAAATTTGGTGTACAAACAAGCTGTTAAACAGAAATTTTCTGTATATGTATATAGTTCTGAACATTAAAAATATGTTAGTTGAAGAAAGAGGGATGCCACTCTGCAGAGCAGAATAAGGAGTCTCCTGACAACTCTGAGGGTGTCTGCTTTAAGAATACCACGCTTCAAGATCTTTTTCCATCCTGGGATACACTGCCGGATATCCTTTGCCAATGTCTAAACTCCACCCCTTCTCCAATTCTCTTTCATGAAACTTGGAGTTACAGCCAAATTAATGTCCCGTGACAACGGCCAACCAACTAGTCCGAACATCCTGTCTGTATTCATGTTTAATGCTGTCAAGTACTTTTGTGAATGGACATGAACTTCAGATGATGGCAAGTCAAAACAAGGAGCAAGTTACCACACATGGAAGGATTATATAGCCCAATATAACCATCAATACCATCTGCCAGCTCTGGACTTCTCATGTTCAACCTCAAGACAATCACATACAACCCACTGTCTTTCCAGACACTTCAAATATGTAAGTCCAGGGAAATCTACATTTGGACAAATTCAGTATTTGAATATTTTACAATTACTTTGCTAGCTATTCCTATGACATAAAGTCTAATTCTCTTGCTCGGCATTGTATTTTCTCTCTATTTCAGATACTTCTTCACCATCTGTCCCCTCTCCAGCGCTTTGCTCAGATGTCTTCCTAAGACCCATGGCATTAATTTGGACTGTGTTCTGCATTGTAATCAGCGATTTACCCAAGACTACAGAAACACACTTGCTCATCAGATGTTTTACATGAGATTCTTTGACCAGTGGACCATTTTGAACCTTGCATCTGAAAACAGTTTCAAGATAGCCCTAAACCATGCTTTGTAAGTGCCTGCAAAATACTGTGTAACACACTGGTGAGCTGTATAGCATATTAAGATGGTGCAGTAGTTAAATTGTAAATTGACTGACGCATGACTGAAGAATACTATCCATAACTCTGAATGATATGATTACTGTGTTACCAGGTAAGCCTTTCTACAGTCCGACTATCTCACATAACTAAAAATAATAACAATTAATTTCATAATTCTGAGCACAGGGCTAAAATGTATGGTTTGAATGTTACGTTGTACTGCATAATCAAAATATTTTTTCTGGAGGAAATATTCACTGACAATTAATGCAATGTATTGTATTTACTGTATATTCCTGTTTAGCACTATCGCTGAAAGCCATTAACATTTTGAGAAGGATCTTTAAGCTTTGTCACTTATTGCCACCAGAACCAGTATTTGTATTTACCACCCCATAAAATTGTTTTGATGTTAATTTTCCTTTGTAAAGCATCACATTCTATCAATCTCATTTTATTTTCATATTATATATTTTTGCTTTGCATGTTTTACTAACAATTAAACTACGCGATATGAAACAGTTTATCCATTAAAGCATTTCTTTTTGGAATTATACATTTTAAAAGGTTTGAAGGATGTATTTTAATGAGTTGGCTTACCGGGCCTTTAAAATGGTGTATTTATAGTTAAACGGTGATAAGAATTTTAGTGTAACACCTTACATAATGTAAATAAACATGGAAATGAGATATCCTCTCATGTCTTGACTAATAAATGATTTGGGGAATTAGGCTGAACGTGAATGCGCTAAAAAAAAAACCACATTTTATGACCATATGTGGCAGAGGTTGTTTTTTTGTCATTTTTGGTTAAGAGGTTAACTGAATTGGATATTTTCTTGATCAGATTTGAGAGAGGCTCCAATTGGATATGGATCTGACATATGGCCAAGTGACTTATTTCTGAAACCAAACCTATACTCAGTGAAAAAATAAGTCATAATCTGCTATAAATTAGGAGTGTTGAATTCCTTCCTTCTAATCTTACTTTGACTTGACAGTGCCAATGGCAAGGCAAGTTTATTTGTATAGCACCTTTCATACATAAGGCAAAGTGCTTTATATGGCTACAGTACATTGACGCAGACATATAGCTAGCTCCAAAGATAACATCAGTTGCTACTATGACAGACAAAAGACATACTAGCTGCTACTGGCAGTTACATGGGCATACAGACCCAACAATGGCATTGCTTACAGTACACACGTTAGTTCTTATAAGCAGCTCAATAAATCTATAAATAATAAATCCTCAACATTTTACATGTCTGTAAAGGTTCATCCAGCCATGGCTTTCTCTCTCATAACACACGTTACATCTGCCTGGAGGGCAAAACACACAAATGAAAACATAAATAAAACTTACCTTGTTTTCTGGGAGCCAATCAGGACCATGACCAGTTCTGATGTGTTGACTAGAGTCTGAAACAAAAAAAAATACAATAACTTCAAAATCAACACTGTTTTCATCAAGCATCTTTGTTCATATATGTATATAAATATGTTAACCGTGACACTGAACCCCCCGAGATGAGGCCAGGGAGGACAAGCTGTCTTCAGTTTTGAAAACCTGAAAAACATGAAAACCTTTGTATTTTTTGGTCTGACTTTGGCTTGAGAAGGGAGATTATCAGGAAGGTTGTATGACTCGCTTCCCCGGAAGCTGACACAAAATGCATGGATGGTTTCCTTCACACAATAGCCTGCTTGTTTGATGACTGACATCTGTAAAAACCAGTTGACAGGTTGAGCAGATGACCATCAGACTTCTCTCAAACTCATTGTTTGAAAGGCCCCTGTTATTTTATCGCAATATTATTTGTCGTGCAGGTCCTAATCGAGGTACAATAAAGTTTAAAGTGTAAAAGTTATGTATGCCTCTTATTGATGTGATACTTAATACGTAATAGTATGCTTATTCTTGTTTGTATTCTCATATTTTTGTCAATTTAGATGTTAATGATTAGTGTCATACAAATTCTTCTGATTCTATTCTTCTATTCTTCTATTCTTCTATTTTTCTTCTGTTAACAAGCAATGGACAAAAAACATCAAGGTGCCCATCCACTGGTATGCTGGGGCAATGTTCACACGTGTAGAGAGGAGGGTGTGTTGAGATAACACCGGCTGATAAAAACCTGTCTGGTCCTGGAACGTGGAGCATACCAAATATTGTTTTAGGATGTGTTAAAAGAACAGTCAACAGTCTAGACTACAGGAGGAATGTGGAAAATTAACCCAGTTCATTGGAAAATAAAACAATAGGTTTCCAATGAAAGATAATTATTAAAGATGGTGTTACTGGGAGCCTCGCAAGTTGCACGTGGTGCCAGTGTGCTCTGTAACAGTATTGAACTTGACCCAATTTTCAAATGAATTTTACTCCATCCATGTTATTGATCGTGTGTGTGTGTGTGTGTGTGTGTGTTCTCACTTCTTCAAGGGACTAGTTTTGAGTTAGGATTTGGGTTTATGGCTCAATCAATCAATCAACTTTATTTGTATAGCACATTTCATACACGGAGGCAATTCAAAGTGCTTTGCATGAGATTTAAAAAGAAGAAAACAAAATAAAATAAAATCACAGAATAAAATCACAGTGCAGATAGGGCGTTTGAAATGCAGGATTTAGAGCTTAGCAGAATGCAGTGGTGAACAAAAATGTTTTTAATCTAGATTTAAAAGCAGTTACTTTAGGAGCAAGTCTCGATTCTTCTGGAAGTTTGTTCCAACTCTTTGTTGCATAGTAGCTAAACGCTGCTTCACCCTGTTTGGTTTTAACTCTAGGAACTGTTAGCAGACCTGTCCCAGTTGACCTGAGGGGTCTAGTGGATTCATGTTGGGACAGCATGTTGGTGATGTATTTTGGGTCTAGACCATTTAGTGACTTGTAGACTAGCAGCAATATTTTAAAGTAAATTCTCTGAAAACACTGGAAACCAATGCAGGGATCTGAGAACTGGTGTGATTTGGTCAAACTTTTTCGTCTTTGTTAGTAGTCTAGCAGCAGCACGAGCTGTAGCTGAGTGCGTTTTTAAGGAGACCTGAGAGATTAGAGTTAGGATTAGGTTGAGGTTAGAAGTAAAGGTTAAGGACTGGTATGTAGTGATGAGGGTTCGGTGATTGAATACAACCACTGGAATGTCCTCACAGGTATAGCAATACACAAATGTGTGTGGGTGTGAGGCAGAGAGAGTGAGCTCAGTTTTCCAGAATAGTCTTGGAACCATTTTTTTTTTTTTTTTACTTCTGCCACCAAACCGGTTCTTGGCCTGAAAACAGAGAGAGAGAGAGAGAGATTTGGTATAATCTGATAGACAATGAACAAATACTCTCAGTAAGACCCTTTTTAGATTCTTCTTAACAAGAATGAAAAGATGCTGACAAAGATTGATGCGAAGCAGACGTGTGTTTTTCCACCTCTCCCCAGGCGGGTGTATCGGGTGGGGCGCGCATGAACGGACAAAGGAAAGACTTCTGAGGAAACATTCCGGGGCCGGGAGCTGGGCCGGCATACCGGGAACGGACAGAGCAACATCCTGCAGTTGTATTACGAAAGTGGAGAAGTGAGAGAAAGATCTTGACTGTAGTTGTCTGGTGAAAGAAATGTCACGGGTTTACGCGGAGTGAATAAAAATGAAGGGCTGATCTTAGTGACCAAACCCTGACAGCACTTACTAAGCTTTGGCTTTGCGCAAGAATGAGCAACATGGTGTTGATAAATAATAATTAATAAATAATACTGATGATAACACCAAATATAATATGGATTTATTTTAGACTCAATTTGTTTTAAATAGTATAAGCACATTTCTACGGCCGTGCTTGCAATTCTTTTTTTAAATGCCGTTATGTCGAGATCATGATAAGTATATTAATAACTATATAATAAAAAATAATTATTAATTGTACAATAGCAGAACCCATTTGAAAGGTTCTTTGAAGAACCACGCTGAGATGCTTCTACATAAGACTTTTATGACGCTAAAATGTAGGAAATTATCATCTGTTAAATCTGGATTTTTGTTTTATAGATAATATACTTTAGAAGCATGTAGTATACTGAGGAAGTAAAACACATCACTCAACAGGAGGTCGATTACGTCAAGTCATGTCAAATCCGGTTGGCTGAGTGGAATTCGTCAACAAGTGGGAACAAGCTCTCTAAAGTTTGTCTCATTCACATTTAGAGGACGCTTCTGTGATTACTTTCTCTTAGTCTGTCATTATTTTTGGGAGCAGTCACCACAAGACTGGAAGCATGTAGGCTGTGCAGAGAAAGTTAATAGTGAGTGATAGGTTATTTTTTTCCTTAATACTGTAATGGTACTGTATTTACTAATGGTCAAAGGGCTTAAGTGTGTGTGTAGTGGGATTAAGGAGTAAAAAGGATTAAAGCAAAGATGTAAACTAAAGCATCTGGTAACTTCTCTTCACTTTGTATTTGTGATAATAACCCCAATGAGGACCAATTTCCACCCGCAAGAAAACCCCCTTCGAAAAGCTGAGAAACAGAAAGTGGTGTATGCACATCTCAAATAACCCAACAATCTTGTGTAATCTTTTAGTCTAATGTAGAGCAGTTTTGGTTGAAAATTAAAAATAAAATAAAAATAAACCACAAAAGTGACATCACTCCGGTGTGTGTGTTAATCGATTTAATAATCTTATTTTGTCACCCAAGTGGAGCTGTCCTACACACATTTAGAAGATGCAACGTGTCAAGTTTGTTCACATCCCTCTCAGCATCCCCTCATCTTGACGTGTTAGCTGGAAAAGCAATGCTGTGTTAAATTTGACAATATAGCTCTAACACTCTTAATGTGTCCTTCCACCCAGTTATCAGTTATCAAACAACCTAAGAGCTGATATGGCAGTTTGGGACTGTCATGTTCTCTCATGTATGAGGATTTAACTGGAGGTGAGTTTAACTTGCATGATCAATCTCTTTCTGAAGTTACCGCGTCTGTCCACCGCACCCAGCTTTGATTACCATCCAACTCTCCTGCAATCAATGAGAATTAGTTTGGAGATTTTGGCTGGCGATACGTTACCACGATGAAGCCACAGAGGCATTGGTTTCATTCGGACTGAGATTGCGCAACCTCCTTCCTCGCGCTCAGCCGCAGGAATGTTTCACTGCGACAAACAAGTAATCTTTTCACGCCTGAATGACATTTGGCACAGCTTTGATTTTCTGAGGAAACCTTAATCTCTACACATCTCAAATTGTTTTTCGTGCAAACTAACCCAATTTAGACAAGTGCCATCTTGTGATAAAATAAGATGGCACTGTCAGCAAGAAACCCGTGATTTTGCTACAGTGCATGCTTTCATTTATTTTCCATACCCCATTCCTATTCAGGGTCTCAGGGGGCTGGAAGCTATCCCAGCCTATCCCATACAGGTAGACAAATACACCTATGGGTAATTTAAAGTGAATCCACATGAAGGAAACCGGTTGGAGCTACCCCTGTCCTAGAAGGACCTTTAAGTTAAGGACTTTTTTATGACTTCCTGTGCTTGATCAGCTTTAATTTGCCTTGACTGATTTCACCTGTGTCTGCCTTGAGGCATCATTGCAGCAGATTAGGGTTGGGCAGGAATGCTGGGACGCCCACACGCCACCATGGGGTTGTACGTTGAGATTTTAGAAGCACATAGTTTAAAAGTTTAGCTTTTTGTCACTTTAAATGTTTGCGTAGATTATAAATTGGTCATTTTATGTCTGTGTGGCTCAGCAGGTGAGTTCAGTGGCGTCCCAGAGCTGGTATTGAGTGATTTCCTGTGTCCTTACTGATCTGTGTTCCTGTAGACCAGGGGTGTCAAACCATGTGCCACGGAGGGCCGAGAGTATGCAGGTTTTCACTCCAACCCAGGAATACAGCAGGTGATTTCACTGATTAGTTCCTCCTCTCTGGTTGAAGGTGTGTTAATCAGTGAAATCACCTGCTGTATTCCTGGGTTGGAGTGAAAACCTGCATACTCTCGGCCCTCCGTGGCACATGGTTTAAGATTAAGATTCATTTATTCACATTTGGGTGCACACATGCACTAACACACACACATGCAGGTAGGGTGTCCGAAATGAATTCTTGCTCTGCTTTTATCCCATCCTAGCCGACCGTCCTCCAGGGGCAGCCAGGAGCAGTGGGCAGCCCTCTTCCGTAGGCGCCCGGGGACCAACTCTAGATATCGTGAATCCTCGTCGTGGTCAGGACAGGATGTTGCATGTTTTTAGATGTTTTTAGATGGGGTTCTTTTTATAGGAGGAGACCCATGTGAACACTGGGAGAACATGCAAACTCCACACAGAAAGGCCTGGGAGATAACCCACCTGGGCACCCCAGAGTCAACAGCGCCCCAGGCGGGAATCGAACCCAGGACCTTCTTGCTGTGAGGCAACAGTGCAAGCACTGCGATACCGTGCCACATACCACCCGTGACACCCGTGCTGTAGACTGAGGTTTAGGCTTTCTTATTGTGTGACTTTTATTGGATAGTAGTTTTAAGCAAGCTTGTACATTCAGTTTTCCTGACTGACCTGTCGTGTTGGTTTTAGTGTCTTTTCAGACTCTTTGATTGCAGTGGGTTTTAGTCACATGTGTCCATTTAAATTGAAATGTATTTGTCTTGTGTTTACTACCCCACCTTAGTCCCTTTGGGAACCAGTGCCTCCCAGACTACTAGTAATTGTTTATTGTCTATGTATTTTATAAATTACATGTTACTTGTTTGGCCTCCTTGCTTTTATCCAGTTGCTCCATCAAAGAACCTGTGCTTTTAGTATCTGTTGTTTGTATGCCAGAGGACCACACCTCTTTTAAAAAGGTGGCGTAGTTGGTTTAAATGTACTTGGCCCCCCGTTACACATAGGAAACCGGAGCAAACCCATGTGAACACGCAGACTCCACACAGAACGGACCGAGACTGAGATTCAAACCCATGGAACAGAGGCGACAGAGCCGACCACCATGTTGACATGTCGCCAATCTCAAATTATATTACATTCTGGCTTCAAATCTGTCTATTATTTTGTCTTGTACATTAACAGAACCCATTTGAAAGGTTCTTTGAAGAACCATGCTGAGCTGCTCTTATGATGCTAGAAAAAAAACACATCACTCAACAGGAGGTTGACTGGCAATTACATCAACACGTCAACAAGTGGGAACAAGCTCTCAAGTTTTTAAATTTATACGACACTTCTGTGGTTACTTTCTCTTAGTCATTGTTTCTGGGAGCAGTCACAAGTTTCTGTTTGTGTGAAGGACTAGAAGCATGTAGGCTGTGAGCAGAAAGTTAGTTAAAATAGTGAGAGGTTGTTTTTTTCCTTTTTGTAATGGTACTGTATTTACTAAGGGTCAAAGGGCTGAAGTGTCTGTGTAGTGGGAGTAAGGAGTAAGAAGGATAAAAAAAAAACCTTTCCACCCACAAGCAAACTCCCTTCGAAAAGCTGAGAAACAGAAAGTGGTGTATGCACATCTCAAATAACCCAACAATCTTGTCTGCAGGGTTAAACCTGGAATCAGTACTGAACAATACTGAAATATATACAAATATATACTACTCCTGCCTTCAGTAAACTTTACTGCTGCAGCCCAGTGTATCTCTTCAGGCAATACACTGACAAAGACTGGGTTAAACTGAGAACTGCTGAGGGATTAAATGTAAAATGTTCAAGGTTTGACGAGGCCTCGTGTGGGATTAAATCTGGTCAAAATAATAATTTTAACAGCAATGATGTAGTGTGTGGACTTTAAAAGACCAGGTGCTTGAGGTAAAAGGTAGTACAATAAAATACATTTATCCTGTCTCTGCTAATGTGGAGCAGTTTTGGTTGAAAATGAAAAATAAAATAAAAATAAAGCACAAAAGTGACATCACTCCGGTGTGTGTGTGTTAATCAATTTAATAATCTTATTTTGTCACCCAAGTGGAGCTGTCCTACACACATTTAGAAGATGCAACGTGTCAAGTTTGTTCACATCCCTCTCAGCATCCCCTCATCTTGACGTGTTAGCTGGAAAAGCAATGCTGTGTTAAATTTGACAATAAATAGGCATATAGCTCTAACACTCTTAATGTGTCCTTCCAAACAAACAACCTAAGAGCTGATATGGCAGTTTGGGACTGTCATGTTCTCTCTTGTATGAGGATTTAATTGGAGGTGAGTTGAACTTGAATGATCAATCTCTTTCTGAAGTTACCGCTTCTGTCCACCGCACCCAGCTTTGATTACCATCCAACTCTCCTGCAATCAATGAGGGTTACTTGGAATCAAACGGATTTTGGCAGATGATACAGCAGGTGACAACCCATACGTTAATACGTTTTGTAGTACGATGAAGCCACAGAGGCATTGGTTTCATTCTGACTGAGATTGCATGACCTGCCCACTCTCGGCCCCGCAGGGATGTTCCCATCCTTTCACACCGAAATTACATTTGGCACATCTTTGATTTCCTGAAGAAGTCCTAATCTCTACACACCTCAAATTGTTTTTCGTGCCCAAAGATGTTCCCCACCCAACTAACCCAACTTAGACATTATTTCACACGCAGCTAAAAAACTCATGATGATCACTACCGCTGTCATAAGTGCTAATTTGCTGCCAGCTCTACACCTGTAGAGTATAATAATATCTGTAGTATAATAATACCTGTAGTTCCTGCACTTGAGAAGAATTTTGAGTGACGTTAATGTTTTAATGTTCAGAAGTCTCTACTTGTTTTTGTACTTAAGCAATTGAGAAAAGCATTTACTGTCATTTATAATAAAACAGTCATTCTGAACTTTACATGCCGCAATTAAAGCAGACTTTGTTCATGGGGGGTTAAAACAGACACATGTCCTAAATGTCAAAACAAGATAATTTTGGAAAACAATTTTGCGAACATATACAAAATCATAATGTTTGTTTGAAAGCGACTACGTCTGTAATTTTGAGCTTTTACATTCACTCAACCAATTTCCAAGATACACACACACCTGAAATTTCAGTATCAGTGCTTCCACTTGAGCCAAATATTACAACACTCTTTCCACCTCTGCACATTAATCACTGAACACTGATAGAGCATCATAAAAGTGACTATTGTGTTTGCACCTGGTTATAAGAGACAAACAGATGTTCCCTTGGCAGGCGTTTTACATTGTGAGAATCTATGTGTGACAAACCACCCCCGACCTACTAAGTTCAGCTTCACATTGAAAACCTGCCAAACTTGAGGGAAGCTCCCACACAAAGACAATGGTCTCAGGGGGCTCCGGTTCTTCATGCCACAACATGATCTCTGTAGATAAGGAAGATATGGGTCCCTCTCATTGTTTACTTACATTATTTACACTGTAAAAGAAAAATCCATTACATCAATAAATGACAGACCCTTGTATTTGAGCAGAATAGTCTTTGTGATTTTAACACATAATGAATGACAGATCTGGGACCTGCCCTTGACAGCAAGACTACAGGATCGCATACAGCATTATATAATAAAATCACAAAATATTGAGTTCTTGTTTACACACACTATTATTAATTTTGTAAATCTGCTCACCTATGATTAGCGCTAAAACTTGCTTGATGTTATTGTCTAATAACACAATGGACTTGCTCTTGGGAAATCCGCAGGAATTCATGGCATCCTGGTTGTCAACAGAAGGAGATCTCAGGCTGTTTCACCCCCTTACAGTCACAGGAGAGGAGGCTGTTCCTCAGGAGGGGAGGGACTTAACAGTTGGACCTATATCTGAACTGGGAGCAGCGTGGACTCGCTGTGAGATGTCAGGAGCACGTCCAAACCCCAGAGTCTGCCACACCAAGCGGAACAGAGTGTGCTAACCAGCACACAGTGGAGCGTTGCATTCCAGGACCCTCAGGTAAGTGCAGTATTCTTTAGGCTGGTGCTGGGAAATGCAATGTTCTCTTTTGCTATGTGTCTGTGTATTCATTAACGTAACAGCACTGTCTTTTCAATGGCAAACTTTTGGTTATCCCACATTGTGTTGAGAGATACAACCGCTGCAGTCCTGTCAGTGCCAAATGTGAGGAAATAACATTGCATATCCTGCAGCCTGGGTCAACTCCCTCCTGATAAAAGGGAAAGCAAACATTCCTTACTGATTAACTCTAACCACTTGTGTCTAAGTAATGTCAAATTCAGAGTAGAGATTGTAAAGGCTGTAAAGTGTGTCTGTTGTAGGTTCAGCAACTGTTAGATAACACTTAAAAGGATACTTCAATCCCTCGGCCGTTACTTTTTATTGCTGATGATGGTGTCAAGACTACACCCAGAAGATTATGAGTGAAGGGTGTGTGTGAGGGGTCAGGGTACGAAGGGTCATAAATCCCTTGTGACTGAGAAAAGAGAACGTTTGTGGTATAAAAATGTTAAATGACTTTTCTACCATAAAATGTTCTCGTGTCATTCAAACATTATTTTCACATTCAGCAAAATCATTAGGCGTTCCTTAAGATGAGTGCTGCTTATATTCTGCCTCAGTTCACCATGCATGCAAGGCAATTTTACTTTCAAATTTAGTGTTGTAGACATAAGGCCCTTTAATTCACTAAGCTACTGCTATACAGGTTTTTCATGTTATATATGTTGCTTTTGAAGCATGGGGGTGTATTAATTGTGCACACACCTTCAAGGAACACAATGTTATACAAGAAAAATTAATTAAGAATGAAATGTGTATTTGTGCATGGATGCTATACTGCATAAATCACTCTGGCACCTTTACGCAGCACATTCCTGCATGAGTCAGAGTCTGGAGCACATGAACGATCCTATAACTGGGCCTCGTACATGAACCTACTACAGTACCTCAATTACTAAATGACAAATTACAAAGTTTCGTTCTTGCTGAAAAAAATACTTATTTCAAAATCAGCTGCTGATTCTGCTCAGTTTCTTTATGGCTCTAGGTATTTTTCTAGGCCCGTTGTATCAGCTGCCACAGTATTACTACAGTCATATTGAATTGCATTATCTACACAAATTAATTTCTTGCTAGAAAATAAGAACTCAAAACAGAAAGTGAAGGTAGCGTATTTCTCTTACTAAGCACTTTTATTTTCTTTCTTGGGATGATTCATTTATTAAGAACAGAGACTGTAAACGGGCTTAGTTATAGCATGTGGTTAACTTTTCTAGGAAGGTTTTATGCAGATGTATTTGCCTTCATGGTACGATAAGCAAACTCATACTGTGTAATAGATTATGTAATACAATATAATGTTTTATATTCAAACATTTACATAGTGGGCATACAGATAACAAAAACAGATAGCACCTTATGACTGCTTTTGTGGTATTTGGCTTTCAGCCTAATCCCAAGAAGACGTATTTCTTTTTTTTGTTCTGTGGGTTGTCATGGGGATCATGTCGTAGCAAACTAGGGTACTCGCTGGTATTGCATTGCATAAACTAAAAAAATATCAGTACACACCTTTAGCCCACTGACATTATGAATGACAGTGCAGTACTATTTTTAACCGCACTAATAATTCATCTACTGGTGAAACAAATTCTTGAATGGCGACTAGCAAGTTACATCTTATGTGGTAAAAAAGAAGTTAAGATGACGCCAAAATGCCAGTAATGTGGTAATGTAAGTAATGTAACACATGCATCACAAAGTAATGTAACACATGGATGGTAATTACAGTGTACATAACAGAGGCTTGTCTACAACCTTGGTTTACGTTCTCTCAAAGACATTCACAGAAAGAGTTAACAGCATGAATGCTCCTCCACACCCTTTTTGCAAGGGTGATTGTATTCATTCTGACTGTACTCCCACAGGTGGCAATGACATCATCTGAGTTACAACAGTACACTAGACTATCTGTGGGAGGGATGGGAAGAGACACTGCTCCTATCAAATCGCCTTCCCTTCACTTGTTTGGTTGCAGTAGTTTCACAGCGTTGGCAATATATATTATACATTTATTTCCTTTTCCAATGAATGAGTAAAATGCTGGATTTCATGCTTTTCCACGGGACATAGAACAGAAATATTTCCAAAATGAAAATAAGTGTTGAAGATTTTAGATTTTTTTAGTGAGTGAAATCCCTATAATATTTATGTTTCAACTCAAGGAAGTATGCCTGTGGCGTTGGCACTCAAAACACAGCATCTTGAAGTTCCAGTTTCAGAGCATTGTCTCATGCCAAAACAAATAGAAGATGTTTGTAGAACACATATAGAGGGTACATTTCTTTTCTAGTCTGTTATATCTAGTATCTAGTATCTAGTATCTTTATCTAGTCTTTTATAGGGTGAGGGGTTAGGGTTTTCATACATGACTTTGCCATTATAGATTTTTTAGCAATATCTCCCTTTTTATAATAGTACCACCTCTGCATTTCTTGCAAACAAATCTGCTGTCAGAACTTTTCAATACATTTTAATTTGATTTTAGGGTATATTGAAGATTTTGTTTTAGAATACTCAAACACAATGTGGGATAGCCAATTCACGTCTGGATGGCATTTGAGTCCAGTTCTTGGACTTTCAAGGACACTAAAAATCATCACCTTCCCACTGCTGTACTTAATACTGAAGGTGCATTGTCAGTGCAATTTCTCTAGGTTAGTTTTACTGTGGAATTCAGAGGGAAGTTGGAGAGGAGAAACCTATATCTGTATTTGCACACATAGTGATAGGAGGGTAATAATTTATGCTTTCTTTGAAACTTCAGGGTCCGAACTCAAATGCCATTCATTTATGAACCAGATCTTCATTAGTGTGTTGGATGAGGAGCTCACCTTACACCATAAAATTACAATAAGATATTGATTGGGCCTAATGCCAACTATATTGCAAAAAAGACAGAGCCCTAAACTCTGAGTACATTGAGTACAAATCCCTCACTACAACCTATAGAAGATGTCTGACAGATATACAATATGTTGAGTATTGTATATCTTGCCCTGATGACAATTTAATCTAAATGAAAGAAAGTCAGTGTTTACTTTGAATTTTATGAGATATTTATATTTGTATTTTAATTTGATATGTCCACATACGTTTCTAGAATGTATGTGTCACTTTGATTACCTAGATCTCAACATTGTGTGCAATCTTCTTCTGAATCTTCTTCTTCAAGTGAATGGGAATAAATATAATGATATATTACTGGTATATTCACTGGTATCACTGGTAAATTTTGATTTGCCACAAAAGAATATGTACTTAAGTAACTGTTTTATGTATTAACAGAGGTCTGTAGGTCAAGATGGACTCCATCAATCAAGGTACTGAGATGAAGCAAAACGGCCATATAACAGTTCTTGGCCCTGTGGCTGGAATATTTCTGGAGAAGACAAAGGAGAAAATAACCATATATCAAGCCATGAAAAAACGTCTACTCAAGCCAGGAACAGCATTAGCCCTCCTTGAAGCACAAGCTGCCACTGAGGGCATCATTGACCCAATCAACAATCGAAACCTTGCAGTTGAAGATGCTGTCCAAGAAGGAATAGTTGGACCTGAGATGAAAGATAAACTCCAAGCAGCAGAGAAAGCTGTCCATGGTTATGTAGACCCCTACACCAACCAAACAATATCTGTATTCCAAGCTATACGAAAAGACATAGTCCCAAAGGATTATGGATTGAGGCTGCTGGAAGCACAGATATCCACAAAAGGCCTGTTTGACCCTGTTGAGAAGAGAAATGTTTCAGTCGAGTCAGCGATTGAGAAGGGCTACTATGAAAAAGGTTTGCTCAATGACCAGATGGAGGAGCTCAGAGTGTTCTACGATCCAAACTCACAAGAAAATCTCAACTATCAATGTCTCCTGGAGAAATGTATGGTGGAGCCTGAAACAGGTCTGCTGCTGCTCCCTGTTTGCATCACCTTCAAAGGCCTGCGTAGGGGCATTTCCTCCACTGAACTCCTTCAATCTAAGATCATTGACAAAGAAACATATGATGACTTGCAGAAGGGTAACACCACAACACAGGATGTGATCCTGATGGAGTCAGTGAAAGAATACCTGGAGGGCAAAGGGAGTATTGCAGGCATTGCAGTACTCTCATCCAATCAGAGAATGACCATCTTTCAAGCCATGAAGCAAGGCATCCTGATGCCTGGAACAGCACTAGTTCTACTGGAGGCACAAGCTGCAACTGGATTTATGATTGATCCTGTTGAAAACAAAAAGTTCAATGTGGATGAAGCCATCAAAAACAAACTTGTTGGCCCAGAGTATCATGCAAAGCTGCTTTCTGCTGAGCGGGCAGTAACTGGATACAAAGACCCATACTCAGGTGAAATCATATCCCTGTTTCAAGCACTGTCAAAGGATCTTATCGTAAAGGAACATGGGATCCGCTTACTTGAAGCTCAAATTGCTACAGGTGGAATAATAGATCCAATCAACAGTCATAGACTTCCTCTAGAAGTGGCCTACAAGCGGGGTTATTTTAATGAAGACATGAATGCTATACTAGAAGACTCAGGAGATGACACAAAAGGCTTCTTTGACCCAAACACAAATGAAAATCTAACCTATCTTCAACTGATGGAAAGGTGTGTCATTGATCCTGCCACTGGACATTGCCTCCTTCCTCTCCTCGATAAGTCAGATAAGTTGAATTACAACTTCATCGATTACCAAACTAAACTGGCTTTCAAAGAGGAGAAGGTTAATGTGACATGTGGAAAGTACATGGGAATGACAGTATCTCTGTGGGAACTGCTGATGTCAGAATACTTTGATGAACACCAGAAGCGAGACATCATTCAGAAGTATAAAGAGGGGAAGGTCAAAATCAAGATGATCATTACAACAGTCCTGGAAGTCATAGAGAATTCTGTGAAAACAACAAAGGTCATCTTTGAAGGCATTAGAGAAAATGTCACAGCAAAACAGCTAGTAGAGGCAGAGATCATCAGTGAGGAGGTCCTGGAGGATCTTAAAATGGGAAAGAAGTCAGTGAAGGATGTTACAGAGGATGAAAATGTCAATATGTACCTGCAGGGGAAAGATAGCATTGCAGGTATTCTGCTTCCTGATTCTCAGATCATGACCATCTACCAGGCCAGGCAGAAGGGAAAGCTGATGCCTGGAACTGCTCTCATTCTACTGGAAGCCCAGGCAGCAACAGGGTTCATTATCGACCCTATTGGAAACAGAAAGTTTTCAGTGGATGATGCTGTGAAGGCAAAGATTGTGGGGCCTGACGTTCATCAAAAGTTGCGCTCAGCAGAGAAAGCAGTCACTGGATACAAAAATCCATATGATGACAAAATAATCTCTTTGTTCCAAGCCATGCAGAAAGACCTCATCCTAAAAGACCATGGAATTCGCCTGCTGGAGGCACAAATTGCCACTGGTGGAATAATTGACCCTGTCAACAGCCATCGCATTCCTGTGCATGTGGCCTATAAGAGGGGATATTTCAACGAGGAAATGAATCAGATCCTGAGTGATCCAAGTGATGACACCAAAGGGTTTTTTGACCCCAACACTCATGAGAACCTGACATACTTGCAGCTCCTGGCCAGATGCGTCAGAGATCCCAGTACAGGCCTGTGTCTCTTGCCACTCAAAGGTAAAAGCAACAAAATAAACATAAGTGATCACATTAAGGAAACATTTGGAGCAACAATAGTCAGTGTTAAGTATGGAAGATTCAGTGACAAGCGCACAACACTGTGGGATCTCATCAACTCAGAATATCTATCCGAGGACAAAAGACAGGAGATATTCAAGCTCTATAAGTCACAGAAAATCACAATTGATCAAATAATTGTCACCATTTTGGAAATCATTGAGAGTAAGGAGATAAAACAGCAAGCAGCACTGAATTTTGAGGTCCTCAGAGGAGAGGTCTCTGTTGTGGATCTTTTGACGCTACAAATTGTGGATGAACAAACATACAACAGTTTGGTAGATGGAAAGCTGACAAGCACTGATGTGATGAAGTTGGACAGTGTGAGAACCTACCTACAAGGTAAAAGCTGTGTAGCTGGAGTGATACTCCAACCCTCCAATCAGAAGCTAAGCATCTATGATGCACAGAAAAGGGGTGTTCTAACACCTGGTACTGCCCTTTGTCTCTTGGAGGCACAAGCAGCCACAGGATTCATTGTTGATCCTCTGAAAAACCAAAAATATACAGTGGAGCAGGCTCTGAGAGAGAAAGTTATTGGTCCCCAGATATACGAAAAGCTCTTGTCAGCAGAGAAGGCTGTCACTGGTTACAAAGATCCATACACTGATAGAAAGATCTCTCTTTTTCAAGCCTTGAAAAAGGATCTTATTGTGAAGCAGCATGCCATTCGTTTACTTGAGGCCCAAATTGCTACAGGTGGTATCATTGATCCCTTGAAGTGCCTTCACTTACCCCTAGAGGTTGCATACAAGAAGGGATATTTTGACGTAGAACTTAATCAAATTTTGACAGACCCCAATGATGACACCAAGGGCTTTTTTGACCCAAATACAAAAGAAAATCTGACATATTTGGAAATGTTGGGGCGATGTGTAAAAGATAAAGAAACAGGGCTGTTTCTCCTGCCAATGAACGACAAAGGCAAATCTACAGGAATAAAGGAGAAAATGCATACTGACACAGAGATAAAGCAAGAGTTTGAAAAGACAGCTGTGAGCATATCAGTAGGCCGCTATTCAGGAAAGTCAGTTTCTCTGTGGGACTTGATTCAATCCGGGTACTTCACACAGGATCAGCGACTTGAGTTAATTGAAAAATACAGAACAAGGAAGATAACCACACAAAGCATAATCACACTGGTGATTTCTACCATTACAAAACTGGAGCACAGTGAAACTCTCAAAATGACAATGGGCCTGAGAAAACCTGTCTCAGCACAACAGCTACTGGATTGTGATATCATTGATGTAAACACATTCAATAGTGTGGAAGATGGGAGATGCACTTTTGAAGCAGTGACTCAATGTGAATCTGTGAGAGGATACCTAAAAGGGACTGGAAGCATTGCTGGAATTGTGCTTCACCCATCAAAGAAGATACTGAGCATCTATGAAGCAAAAACACAAGGTCTGTTGACACCTGGCACTGCACTTATGCTACTTGAAGCACAGGCTGCAACAGGATACGTCATCGACCCTGTCAAGAACAAATTCTACACTGTTGATGAGGCAGCAAGAGAAAAAGTAGTTGGACCAGATGTACATGAGCAACTGCTCTCAGCTGAACGAGCTGTCACTGGCTATGTGGATCCATACACTGATGCAACAATATCACTGTTTGAAGCCATGAGTAAAGATCTGATTGTGAGACGCCATGGCATTCGTCTTCTTGAGGCACAGATAGCAACTGGGGGTATTATTGACCCCATTCAAAGTCACAGGCTTCCTGTTCATGTTGCTAAGAACAAAGGATATTTTGATGAAGAAATTAGAAAGATTGTGTTGGACTCCAATGATGACACAAAGGGATACTTTGACCCGAATACCAAAGAAAACCTCACTTACCTCCAACTGATGAAGCAGTGTGAGAAAGACCCTAAGTCTGGGCTTCTCCTTCTACCCCTATATCAAGAAAAATCAGGTGTCTTTCACACGGATGAGCAAACAGAGCTCACATTCAAAAACAAAACTATTGCCATAAATGCAGGAAAGTTTCAAGACAAAAAGGTTACACTGTGGGAGGTGTTGCTCTCTTCATACATTTCAGAACAAAAGAGGGATCAGCTCATACAGCAATACAAGAGAGGAGCCGTGAAAATTGAGGAGATCATTGAAATAGTCACTGTGATCATTACTGAGGTGACATCCAAAGAAAGGAAGTTCAAAGGATTGAGGAAGCAGGTCTCAGCCAGTGAACTGTATGAGTCAAAAATTATCTCAAAAGAGCTTTTCACACAGATTATACAAGGGGAAGTAACTGAAGACAATGTCAAAAAAATGGAATCCATTCAAAAGTACCTTGGGGCTACTAACTGTATAGCAGGTGTGAGAGTTGAATCAACAAAAAAGGTCATGAGCATCTACGACGCCAAATCCAAAGGCCTTCTGACCCCTGGTACTTCTCTGGTTCTGCTGGAGGCCCAAGCTGCCACTGGCTTTGTCATAGACCCAGTGAACAACAAGAAACTCTCTGTAGAGGAAGCAGTAGCTCAAGGAGTGGTTGGCAGAGAGTGGAAAAACAAACTGCTTTCAGCAGAAAGAGCAGTGACGGGATATAAAGACCCCTATACAGACAGCACAATTTCTCTGTTCCAGGCCTTGAAAAAGGATCTCATTGTCAAGGACCATGGAATTCGCCTCCTTGAAGCCCAAATTGCAACAGGTGGCATAATCGACCCAGTACACAGCCATCGAGTGCCTGTAGAGGTGGCATACCAAAGAGGGTACTTTGATGAGGAAATGAACCAGATTCTGTCTGACCCTGATGATGACACCAAGGGCTTTTTTGACCCCAACACACAGGAGAACCTCACCTATCTCCAGTTGGTTGAGAGGTGTGTCAAAGATCCCATTACAGGCCTTAGCTTACTCCCCTTGTGCAAGTGAAGAAAACAACCAAATCAGTCCATGCACATTTTGTCTGTTTTTTTGCTTGCATGCTTTTGTTAATTTCTTGTTTATTCAATATATACAAATGCATCTCTCTTGTACTTAAAATAATGTCAAAATCAAGTGACCAAGTTGATCAAAAAAATTTTTGTATTAATATATTTTGCTTCTTTGCGTAAGTAGAAAACTACAATGAGATTACAACCTCAAAACAATAATTCACAAAGTACTGGTGTAAAAAAACAAACAAGTATCCCTTAAATCACCTTAAATTTACATGAATTTTATAAATTACACAATATTTTTTGTTTTATCCTTCTTAAGGCCTTGAGATTTAGCAGCTGCTTACATTGGAAATACAGACTAGTATGCTCTTTTTGTTGGTAGAGAGAACTATGCCATCCACTGTGTTGGTGTATGCTGTGGGGACTACCAATGGACAGAATAATGAGTTTATATTGAAATGTTTTTTGATTTCGTTCTTCAGTCTTTGCTCTGATTAAATGCCCTGAATAACTGCTTACATATCACAGACCTCACCTCGTAGAAGCTCACCTTGCACTGTTTTGCTTTTTTTATATTCTGGTAAAAGCTTTTCTTGGCAAAATGCATTGCTGTTTTATGGTGTGTGCCCCAATAAATAAGTGATATACAAAAGAGTTTTGTATCCAGTGATTTTTCCATTAGTCATATTGGATTTGCTGTTTTGGTTTTTTTTTTAGCTCAGCGCTCTGCATACAAGAACTCCATTGTTGAAGCCCACCTCTCTGCTTCACACAGAGCATAAATGTCCTATTCAAGCACAACAAAAGCAAATCAAACCTGAAGATAGGTGGTTTTGAAATAACGGCAGCAAATGGGTCATTCACTTGTAGTTAACCTTACAGATAATGATTATGTCCACAATATCTGAATGAACTCCATAGGAAAGGCACCATTAGGTCAGTACTGTGAATTTACCTTGAGAATAGAGTACCCTCTAGTGGATAGATAGTTCATAACCAATGAAATGGGGAAAGGTTTAACATTCAATTTTTATTTCAAACATTTTTTATCAAACCACATACTGTGTTTCATTTGTATTATTCAATGTTAAAAATGTATAAAAAGGCAAATAATACATCTTCAGGCGATTTATACAAGTTTATCCAAATCCTGGGTCAATGTCATCCCCATGTTCTGCAACTGCTAACTGTAATGCACCATTCAAGCTACATGTAGACACTGACTGATACATTTAAACCTGAAATACCATTTTGTTATGAAGGCACCCTTACATCACCACTGAGAATTGGCTGGTCTCGAAGGGGAAATTAACCCTAAAACTAAAATTCATGTTATTCCCTTAACCTCACACAGTTTAATCAAGATTTGTGAACACGAGCAAGGCTCTCCCAAGCAATAAACAAGAGAACCAAAACTCTTGTGGTGATGTGATGTGAGACAAATCCTGGAACAGCTCCATTGATAGAGAATGGCACATGGATGGATTTAAGACATTCAAGTATGCCCACTATTTCTGAGACCAAATGATGATTACTCTTCTAGTTTGTCCAGCAGCTGGCGTATGTCTTCTTGGCCACGGTAAGCTCTCTTCAGTCCTCTTGGAAGATAACGGCAGGATGACAAGTTGAGGTAGCTAAGAGCGGTCGATTGGCCAATAACTAACCTGCAAACACAGTAGAGAAATTTTCTATTAGGACTGATAAGCCAATGCCAAACCTACACACGTTACATGTGTGAATGCTTTGTTTATGTTAGTTATATTGTAACTTTGCTCCATAGTGATAGTTACACAATAGTAGATTTAAAAAGTATACGCTGACTACCTGAGAGCAGGTGGTGTGATCTTGGTTCCACTGAGGTTGAGTGAACGCAGGGAATCTGCATTTGTTGCCTGAGCGAGGTAGCCCATCGCTACCTGCAAGTCCTCCTCGCTGAACAGATGATTTGTGATGTCAAGCTCTTGCAAGGTTCCACTCCATTTTTCAGTCAGCATGTGAAGTCCCTTCTTGGGTGACGAAAGTGCAACTTTGCTGTTGAAATATTGTCCCCAGAACAGACACTCAAGCTCTGTCAAAATCACAACCAGAGCAAACGGGGTAGGTACTGAGTAATGGGGATGATAGGATGCAATCATAAGTTATATAGTTATTTTGATTATAACAACTAGTCATTGACCAGGAAATTCAAAATGATTCCTATACATTTATATACATTTAAAAACATGAAGTATTGGGACACTGAGTGAGTATTTCTTTGCTGTTGATTCATTCTCAGTGTAATATGGATTAAATATTAAAAGAAAAAGACCAAGCTTTTGATTATGGGTCTTCATTGAGCCACACGTTAAATCATGTGAAAGAGTTGAAATAAAAACAATTTCAACTAACTTTAGCTCACTGCCGCAAAAATCACCAGAGTGAAAGGATAAAACTCAGTCGTCAAATGGGCAAATGCTTCAATATAGCCTACCGACACAGGGTAAAGCTGCAAGACCAAACGGTGTGATTCGAGAACAGCCTCGCAGATCCAGCACCCGCAGCTTGGTGGAGCCGAAGAGAATGTCTCTCAAATCTTTGTCGGTCATGAAGGAAACAGATGTTGTGGCCATGCACAGCTCCTCCAGTAACGGGAAGCCTGACGTGGAATCTGGTCCGTTACGCATCACCTTATGCATGGGTATGACATTCAGCATCCGGAACGTCTGCAGAGAATCAAAATCAGAATATATTAGATTAGATTAGATTCAACTTTATTGTCATTGCACAGAGTACAAGTACTGAGACAATGCAGAGTATGTACATATATATAGTGTTAATATAAATATTAAATAAACAGTGAATAGAAATATGATGATATGTACAGAATGAAAAGTAATGACATTGTGAACAGGGTACAAAAATATCTATACTATCTATATATATACTGACTGCTTCACATTACATACTGACACACATGGTACAAGAACACGGGCTCACATACAATGCAACACATACTATGGACAGTAGACAATATATAATTACAACATACATACATTAGAGCTGCACAATTCATTCTGTATACTTGTATCACAATTTTAGCTTCCACAATTATTGATGCTAGAATATTGGTATATCTACAATACTGAAACATTTCTTTGCAGTTAGGATGCCTGCTGTAGTCAAAAACATGTCAATACGTGTGTGTATATATATATATATATATATATTCATATGTATTCATATGTATTCATGTACATTAGAGCAGCATGGCAATAGTACACCACAAGGAGGTTAAGTGAGATGCATGTAATGAAAGTAGGGAAACGTGTCATGCGTGAACTCTGATGAAGTGTGAAGACAAATTGAACATGTACATCTGGGTGGTGAATTATTTTTTTTACCTTTAGTTTAGGACATCCGCTCTGCAGACCCTGGATGCAGATGGGAAGTTGGCAATATCCACTGTCGAGCTTTGTGTTGATCTCCAGCAATTCTAAGTCAGGACAGCATCCTCTCTGGAAACACAAAATATGGTGTGTGTACCGAGGTCATTTGTGCTCACTGGTTTTTACTGTGCAATGCATCAATGAAAAAAAAACAACATATGAGGTGAAGTGGGGCTTACGGAGATAGCAGCTAGAAGTCTGTCGTTCTTGGGTCCATGAGTGAACAGAATTTGTCTGATTTGGCTGCCATGGGTTTCCAAGAAGGCCACAAGACCTTCAGCCTGAAACTGCAGCCAAAATACACTTTAACATAAAGTATGACACAAATAAGCTGTCTACATCTCTATGTAACCAAATCAACGTGGGAATTTAACACCTGATGGTAAATGCTGGCTGCGGGTGGTATAGAGCAGCTACAGTGTGTGTGTTTCCTGCCCTGAACCGAACCAGTAATCACCCTGTACTGACTGAGTACTGTAGTATTACTGATTCTACAACGTTTACTGAAATCTGTCTTCGGTTTACCTCTGAATACTGCACATTTATGCTCTCCAGAGACCGGCTGTTCACACCGAGGCTCTGGAAGGTCTTCTCTGTCACGCCTGTGCAGTATGAGAGCGTGAGGGAGCGTAGATGAGGGCAGGACTGGGACACAACCTATTTGATTAACCATTTAACACATGGGATAACATATTTCACAACTGACAAAAATGCAAACCTTGACCATGAAATAAATAGAAAAAACACAGACAATACAGTATAGGGTGTACATAAATATAGGCTACAATAATAATGCCAAAAGAGAGACATCCAGTGTGTATGACTTACTTCGACAGCATAGTCAACGTTCTTTTTCCAGTGGCAGAGAGAGAAGTCTCTCAGTTGGGAGAATCTAGAAAACAGTAAGTATATAGTTCATTCATCTACAGCTGCACTATCATGAGCTATCATTTTACAGGTAACTTCAAATATGTTGTATAATGCATAAAAGCACAACATCCTCACATATGTGTCAAACTTCTTCATAAACCAAAACTACTAATACAGACCTGTTCTGCGCCAGCCAGTGAAGCGTGTCTTTTATCTTCATCTCTGTTTTAGGCAACTGGGTCTTCCCTGGCTCGATCCAGCAGTATCCCACTGACACTCGGCGCCACAGGACGGGACTGGAGGCAGCAGCGTTCCATAGATGACAAACTCTCGCCATCCTACATCAGGAAACAGAGCAGGAAAAAAATGACAATGATGCTCTTAATGAAACTTCTAATCCCAAGCTTGTAACAACCACTGTACCTCAGGGATTCACAGGAAATACTGTAAATTTAGCCACAACCTAAACCCAGATGCATCAAAACAAATGTATGTGTATTACCTGCATAGAAATGGTAGCGCGCCGCCTTGGATGACCACCATCTGAAATATATTGACCAGCACCTCCTCAGGTAGACTTTGACCCCATCTGTGGTCCATGCCTACCTCTGGGTGATGCAGAGTGGCCTCCACTACTTTTTTGGTCAGCGGATTATTTGGCAGTTTAGGCTTGGCACGGACTGTCTTTTTCTCCTTAATTTGAATAGCTTTAGCTTTTCCTTTAGTGTGCTTCTTTTTTCTGCTTCCTTTCTTCTTTGGACGCCAGGCCAAGTTATCATACTGATTCGTATTGGATATTACCAGAAGCATATCTTCCCCCTCTTGGACAGTGTAGCCAAGCCTGGCAGGCCGGTTGACTTTGGCTTTCTTTCGCTTCTTTGCCTTTGCACCTGTGGGCACATTGGACTTCCTCTTCAAAGACGCCTTCTTTGCACTTGGCACAGTTTTTCCTTTACTTGATGTGCCTGACGTGCTTGGTGTGGTGCCTGCACTTCCTTCACTGTGGCCTTGAACTCCAGCTTCAGAATCCATCTTGAGCTATATAGACTTTACCTTCTGCTTAATTCCAAGAGACACGAGCACAGCACTGACATATCCACACCTGAAAAGGGAATAAGATGTCTGAGATGCTAGCTTCTCCTAATAGCACGGCAAATATTGACTTCTGTTCACAGGGAATGCAGAGTTAATAGTTAATACAACAGCTAACGTTAGCTAACGCTATTCACCCAACCATACAGTAACGTTAACGTTAGAAACGAGTAACTGAAACACCGTTGCCATGCCAACAAGACCTACCTGAATCATTTTCAGGAATAAAGTCTGCTGACCTTCAGAACTCCACTTTTTCATTTACATTCACATTTTTCGGGATTTCATAATGTGCAATGTGACGCTGTGCTAGCGCTAGTTGAGGTTATTCGCTAACAATAACACAACCCAGCCTCAATTCTACTAGACCCACAATGCATTTCAACTTCACTCAGGCTATTGGTGGAGACCTCAACAAGGATCCGCCTCCTCTAAAAATCCTCCAATCATATGCAATTTTTTTGGCTCCTGCATTTGTTGTAGGAGGTGAAAAAGAGTATCACACTGGCATGAACAAGAAAAATCCATCGTGGTAAGAAATTATACTTCTAATGGTTGCTTTCAATATTTGTACATTTCAAACTGTGTTGAAATATTCAAACATGTAGTGCCGCAACTGATATCTAGTAATGTTTTTCCACAAGTTTACCTGTAAATGTGAAGTTGGTGGTAGTTGTCACGGCTAGCATAGCACTAGCCACCTTCAGCACTCTACTGTTTAAGTAACACTACCATGCTGCACACTAAACTGTTGCATGGCATAAAGACACACGGCTGGTAATTAGCTTTGAATTGTCATAGATATTGCCTGTTTTCTTGGCGTTGTTGTGCTCTTAGACGTGAAGGATTGGTGCTTACCTGTCGCTTCTTAAAACAGTTGGCAATGGAGGAGAACCCAGACTTCTGTCTTAATGGGATACCAGCTGTAACCGAGGAGAATCTGAGTAAGTCTGAAAACACTATAGAATGACCAATAAACATGCAGTAAAGCTGTCATTAAAGTCACAGTGACATGAAAACTGACTTTTTAACTTTGTTAATTCTCCATATCATAACTCCTATAAATGCCAAACAATTTACACAAATTGTATTTTCTCATACATTTATTTAAAAAATCTGATGACTTTTATGTCCTGTAAAATGGTTGATCTTTAGTTGTTACTTCATCACGTATCAATAGGCGTACATAAACATTTCGACCAGTAATACCATTACAGCTTTCTGAACAATCCTCCTTACGTCTCTCCCATCATAAACCCTGCAACTAAAATTAAATGGCTTCTATATGGAGAGATTTATCAACTAGTATTTATTTCAAATCACTCATCAAGATTTTTGTTTTTCAGGAGATGGCAACTTCTGGAAGCTAGTTGAAGACTTCCTTGGACCTCAAACAGGGGAGGGATTAGAGCTTGATAAGGCACCATGCAAAAACAGACTTTTGATTCAAGTAGGACTTATGAGAGAGGACAATAGCATTTCTTGGAGTGCTGTGGTAACATGGCTTCAGAAGATTTTCCCAAAGCATCAGTCGGCTGACTTCCGCTGTTTGATTGAAAGGGGCATTGCAACAACATTGAGTTTGGGAAGTGATGCAAGGCTGACCTTCCTTGAATCTGAAGTGAACTTTAATTTTGTTGGCCCTATATGTGATAGCATCGGAGTTGAACGAGTAGATCTTTTGGAGATGAGAGATTTTTCAGAGCAAGCAAGTTCTATTGAAGTCACAAATGGATTGATTCTTGAGTTGAGTAACTTTGTCACCAGGGAAGATATTGATCCAATCATTATGGTTACTTGGCTTAGAAATTTCAATCCTGAGTTTTGTAAGGATGGGGATATTCAGAAAGCAAACAAAATCCTCAGATCTAAGATTAAAAAGTTAAAACTGCACAATCTTAATTTTGAAACCAAAAGTCATAGGAGGAACACCGCAATGGGAAATCTACTTCACAGTCCGTTTGAACTGGTGCCGACCGAAGTTGAAGAATATAGAATTGGCACGAAGAGACGCATGAAAAAAAACACTTCGCTAAAGTACGTAAAGGTTAAAAAAGAGGAATTTGACAATTATGAAATGATGCAAGATGAAGAGAAGCCCTTCCTTCAAATTGAATATAAAAAGGTGACCGTGAAACAGGAAGATGTCTCTTCAAGTGATGAAAGTGATCAGGAAATGGATACTCCAGATGACATGGGAGAAGCTTTAACCCTGCTTGACATTGCCATGCTCTCCGTCCACAAGCTGACAAGTGTGTATGGTGGGAAAACTGATGCATCCAAGCAAGTTTCCATGGATCTTCTCAAAAATCAATACGCTCTAACATGCAGAGAACATCCAGCCATGATAGAATTTGACAAAAAAATCACATCCCTTAATGCAGACTCGCTGGTTTCCCCTTTGGAGTTTTTACACTACAATGCCCATTTCCTTGTCGACATACATGATGCAGTTGAGCAGCAGTTGATGAGCTTTGAAAAAGAGATCACACAGTCAACGGGAGAACGGCTGGGCCGCGATAACAATCCAAAATTCAAGAAGTTTGTGAATTTCTCAGAAAGCGCCACTTCACGTTACATCCACATGGCTTGTGATGTCTTAAGCCCTCGCGCCCCCGCTGAGGAAAACTACAGAAAGCACTGGGTAGCTTTCTGTGAGGAGAAGAAAAATCCGTCCAGACTCGCAGTGAATCTACCAAACCAGTTCAACAACTACTTTGAATCTGCAGCGGGCCTCATTCACCACAACAAAGAGATCGCCCTCTTCTTCTCTGACCTGCTGTTACTGAACAATGACGACTGCCCCAATATCATTCTGGAGAGCGTTACTGCCGATGCTACTGATGATGTAATTCAGAGCCTCGTGTGTGTTGTAGCCATCATTTACTGCAAAATCCTGGGTCCTTACTGGCAGCTTCTGAAAAGTGGAGGAGAATACACACTCTTCAGCCAGTACATACTCTGCCTCTACCAAAAGCTCCTCGAGTGGGCCAAAGATCCCTCGTCGCTGTTGGAGCCTGAGGAGGTTTTGAATGTATTTCTGCAGTTCCCGTCGCAAGAGAAAACATTTGACAGGGTTTTCCATTATTGCGGTCAGTGGCACACAAATCGGGACCTAATCAGAGCTAGTTTGCAGAAAATGGTGAAGGTGATCGCTGGTGTTATTGATGAAAACCTGAAGGATTTCTTGCCAGCAGGAAGATACTCCCAAAGCCCGCCTTCAGAATTATGCTTACAAGTAGCAAGCTGCACATTCAACATCTTGATGGCAGAATATCCCTCTGGTCGCCCGTACCCTTACAAGAAAAGACCTGACAAGGCCTCCAAACCCTCCTCAGACAATTACTCGTCGTCAGGTAGCTCTCAGGAAGACGGTTACCTGTTTGATTCACCTGAGGATGCTTCTGAGGGATCTCCTCTTTGGCCGGCGGATGAGACCGCCCCCCTTGGCGAAACTTGTGACGAGCCCGGTCAGTCCACGGAAGCATACGGTCACTGTGAAGGTAACAGCAAAGAGAAGGCGGGGGGAGTTACTTGGAGACAAACTCGTCCTGCTCAGGAGAGGTCTGACAGAAAGTACATAATGACTACGGTGAGAAAAAACGGAGGACCTTGCAAGACACAGCAAGATGTCGACAAAATGCTGTTGCGTTTTGATGGAAAACCCCGAGCTGCCAAACGGGAGGCACTTCGTTGTGAGATCTTATACCAGAAAATGGTTCTCGACAACAATGACCCAAATTTGGATTATACCGGCGGCACCAACTCACAACTGTCTAATAAACTGAAACTGTCACTCCCTCGGATTAAACCCGGTTACTCCTTTGTCTTGGCCCCGAAACTGACAAAACCAAAACATGTTCCTGCAGCGACGGCAGAGGCTCAGCCTGGTCAGAGTGGAAGCGGCATCGCCTGAGAGCTTTGATTTGGGGAATAAAACTTGTTGTCGAGGGGTAGATGCGTGAGAATTGATTTGCAATGCCACTAAACCAAAATCATGTCAATAGGAGTTTGTGTTCATAAGCTAAACAAGAAAACACATTTTATATCTATTTGTGGTTGGGTACATCCCAGATGGATCTGTCATTTATGCTGTACATTTTGTTGATTTCACTGGTTGAAAAGACTGTTATGGTTTTGTGGCTCATATATTTTTGATGCTATAAATAATGCTCATTGTTATCATTGCCAAATTGCTTGCCACTCTATTCTCACTGTGCTTTTCTAGATAGTTACTTTTTATTGCTAAAACGTAGTTAACTGTGAATTCTTTGTTTTTTTTCTACTGCAGTATTCATTTGAATTACAGTACAGTCACCCGCTCTATTGCTGATTTAAGCTTGGCTGCTTGCTGATCCATTTAGGAATAGTATCGGCCTAAGTGATAGTTATATTCAACGTAAAAAAAAACATATTTTGAAGCGTAGATTCTGACACTACTGGTCGTGGAAATTGTGCTTTATGTCATGGAATAGTCTAGGAAATGTGATGGACCTGATTAGCAAAAACCCCTGGGCCCAGTTCAAAAAGTTTAATCTGGATCAGAATGGTCCGGATTTGGAAATCCCATGTTTTGCATTCCAGGATCAGATAATCCATCTTACTTTTGTGTCGTTTTTTCAAAGCAACATTGGATTGGATCACCCTGATCCAGATACAAATTTTTCAAGATTACCAAATCTGGATTACCAGTGCTCTAAATGGGACTACACATCACAATGTAGTCTACTAGCTATGTAAAGGACAACAGGTGGAATAGCCAGCATGGCTATTTAAGAGACAGACCAACCTCCGGCGTTCTCTCAGATGAGGGACTAACTGGATAAGGGATGCAGTTGTTAGAAACTACTTTTGACTGGTTCATCTCTAATGATTGTGTCATTAATATACAGTGATGAATGACAGTTAAAATTAAATATTTTTGTTTGATATTGATATTGATATTGATATTATAGCTGTTTGGGGGGTTTATGGGGACAAAATCCTTTTTACTGTACTGAAAGGCTTAATAGGTAGCCTATCTACTGTATCACACTAACAAATAAAGTGCAAAATATAAATAAATATATACCACATGATACAAATGTATTATTTGACCAATTTAAACATGTTATTACATTTTGTTCCTGAAATCCACCCTGATTCCACCCTTCTGCTGGGATCAGGATAATATATCCCAATCCTACTAAAAAGTTTTGAACAACACATACTGAAGGTTTGATCCAGATCAAAACCAAGACTGGATTATGTGATCTAGTCCGATTTCAGAATATATTTTTTCCAATCCAATCCAATAGCCAAAATCGATCAGATTACTTCTGAACAACTGGGCCCAGGTTTCATCCTCTGTTCACCTTCATCTCCCCACCTATAGCATAAACAGTTGTCCGATGCTTTACCAAAACATATCCAACAACAGAATAACTTTCACATGGGGCTTTAAGGGCGCTAGGGAACCAACTGACAGTGAAGGTTGCTGATGTGTCACCCGCATCAGTAGGGAGAGAAAACGAACGCACCCATATTATGAAAATGCTCGCCCCCCTTGTCCGTGAGCGCTAGTAGTGAATGCTGCCTTCATTGCTATCGGAAAAACTAAATACAACCAGAGCGCGAACGAACGACCCAATCTGGTATGGACCGGGAATGTTGAACTTTATATGATACCCGAGTTGCTGAGATGTGACATTCTCACTCTTTGTTTAACTTTTAGTCGTCATGCATATACAACAACTTTTAGCAAATAAAGTTAAAAATTTCAATTGCTCACATCAGACCAATTACTACTTTTGTTCAGGGTCCATTTTATCATTATTTTTCGACCAAATGCACTTGAATAGAGAGCCGAAGTGGAAGTCTGTGTGAAACACATGACACACTACATTTTGATCCACATCCACAATCCATCTGCTAGTGTCACCGTTGTGAATTTTGATCCTTTAGTTACCTTTAATATTGTTTTTGTTTTAGAAAAGCTAATTGAATGACAAAAAATCACAAAGGTGTGTTAGTTGATTTAGTTTGTTTCATGGAACAAAATGTAATATACATAGTAAGCCATTTGTTCTTTTTTGTCTTTTTTTTTGGAACCAAAGGATCTTTATCCATAAAAAAATCATACATTCAGACACTTAGCTAAAACTGCTATTTAAAGCTGCACTAAGTAATTTCATGAAGAAAATAATTGACTTATTTCAATCTAAGAGACGTGTTTGAGCTGAACGAAAATCTATTTATCTGTGACTTCCTGTGTGGAGCTGCTGACTTCCTGTCCGAAGAACTGATATTGCTCTGATGTGACCACACGCACACACACACACCGTACAGACTGCTCGGCAGTAGGTGCTCACGAGGAGCACTTGAAGGCACCATAAGGGGCGGGAACTTTGCGTTACGCTCCACTGCCCATTTGTTTTGTCTCGAGCCTCCCGCCGAAGGAACCAGGCGGGGTCATGGAGTTGTAGGGAAACATTGCGGCGCGCGGACACACATTGTCGGTGTCATACTGAAGCAAATCAACGGATTTAGAAACGACACCACATCTGTTCTCTTGCCCGGAGTTGGCAGGACGATGGCCGGTTCCCTGTGGAGCAGTGATGCGGTCACCCACGGGCTGATGGCTCTCTTCGCCATGGGTTCCTGGGTTTCCGTCAACTGTTTGTGGGTTGAGCTCCCAGTGGTTGTCAGGGTCCTGCCCGAAGGTCAGTGTTCCAGGAATGACTCATGTTTAACGTTTACCACTATCAGTCATGTTGTTGATCATAACCAGGCAGGGAGTGAAAGATTTACAGGCCTTTTTTTTTTTTAAAAACCTATGTTTGTTTGACGCTTGTATCCAACGTGGCTGTCAGCGCTGTGACTGCATAACGTTACAGTTGAAGGATCAAACCCCAAATCTGTTGGCGTTGGTGCCATGATCTACCCGATGAGGTGTATATAACAGATAGTTTTATTTAGTTTAACTATTTCTAGCTAATATATCTTAATGGTACAAATATGTACTCTTTCATTGATGCTTGTTTGCCTGATGGTGATCAATGAATGCAGTTCATAGTTTTCCCACATACAATTTACCACTGATCATGTGCTATTGCAAGAATCCCTCTATAGCCTATTTGAAGTAGGAGTTTGAAGGCCAAATGATGCATCTTTGGCATTTATTATGTTTGTGAGAACTCAAACTGACAGTATTTCCAATGTATATACACATTACAACTGATAATCGCCTTTTCATGTTTGCAGGGTGGAACCTGCCCGCCTACCTCTCGGTGCTGATAGCGTTTGGGAACCTGGGGCCCATAGCGGTGACCATCACACACCATTTCGCTCCGGGGAGGCTAAACGAGCGCCTCCTCATCCACTGCATCCAGGTGCTGGCAGTGGTGGCATCGGCTTTTCTGGCGGTCTTCTGGTCTCACACGGTCACAGTGGCCGGAGAAGAAAGATCGCTGCCGTTCCTGCTCTTCACTTTTGTGTTGTCTCTGGTTTGCTGCACGTCCAACGTCACCTTCCTGCCTTTCATGTTCCGTTACCCCCCGCAGTATATTCGGACCTTCTTCATCGGGCAGGGCTTAAGCGCCTTGTTCCCTTGTATTGTGGCCTTAGGGCAAGGTGTTGGGAAGGTGCAGTGTAAAACAGTGAACGGCACGGTGCACCCAGAATATCTGGACGAGAGCTTCCCCGCCCAGAACTTCTTCTGGTTCTTGTTTGTCATGCTGTCGGTCTCAGCCCTCAGCTTCCTGGCTTTGACACGAAGACAAGTAGCATCAAAGCAAGACACGCCGCCGCAGGAGTCCGCCGAC